>JBCAUF010000052.1:22128724-22141532 GCA_038406115.1 Haemulon aurolineatum | reverse complement strand
CATTGCATGCAACTGAAGTAATTACTCATGCCTGCCATAAATCTGTTTGCCTGTTCGAGATCTAAATGACAAGTTTATCATAAAGAGAGAGCTGCTTTGAACTTAATATTATCGACCAAAGTAGGATGGTAATGATACTCAAGACAAATTTTTATCATTTTATCCATTGAAATAATTAGTAAACATCAATAAAATTCACTTCAAAGACATTTCGTTTTCTCTGTTGTTGAGCAAAGACTTATTTTTACCATCTAGCATGGATCAGACAGAACTTAGAACAAAATGAAATGTTTCAGTAACTTCATACTTCAAAATATATCAGCAGTGTTTAGTCCTTCTTTATAGCCTATTTTAAGAAAAATTATGGACACAGTAAGCCGCAAATAGCTTGGGTAAATATGGTTATGTAGAGTGATGAATACTATGGGAGCAAGAGGGCATTTCCACAAAATTCAGCCATGCATAATTCAGCATGACACGGATAACCAGGGCACCCTCCAACTCAGTCAGCATCCATTCAATTATTTAAGTCTGACTTTGCAGAGGAGTTCAACAGGATATCGTTTCAACAAATGCCACATAGCCTGAGATTACGATGTTTGAGTAACTTGTCTCAAAACGTTCTCCGGCGGCGGACAGTTTTTAAGTGTCACTTACAGTGAGATGGACCTCTTGCCCTCGCTTGAAGTGCAGACCCGTGACTATGTTTAGCACGGGTCAACAGGCCACCCGCTGACAAACCTCAGCATCTAATCGACCAGACGGACGGCCTCTGGCACTTGACCTTTACACATTACATTAAATGACATGACACTGCGTTACATTACTGCTCGACACACACCGAGTCGATGGCCACGCTAACCGAGAAAGCCCGGCGGGTATGAGATAGTGTGATTTCCCTGTTTATGCAGCTTCAGAAGGAAATACAGCTCCCTCTTTTATAATGTAACTCAAGCAACACAACATTCTTATCTTGCTACCAGGGTGAAGTGATGACATGAGTCATACGAAACCGCCTATTTTTTTTTTTTTTTTGACTAAATGCAAGCAGTACATGCTGTGCTATCAAGAACATGGGCGGGCTGGCCAGAGCCAAAGTGAACTGTCCAGGCTGGTCCATCTGGGGAGCTGGCACAGAGAGCCTCCGCGGATGTACAAATCATGCTTGCAAAAGCAGGACAACTACCACTGAGCGTGACAGATTTTCCATGACAACAAGTGTATGCTGCTCATAGCTGAGTGATCGGGACAAAACCAGCATCACGCTGTTAATCTTACAGCTATCAGATGATTAATCTCCATTGTTTGCAGACAGTGATCATATGTCCATTATACTGCATTGTTTTTCAAGGATAATGTATTCAGACGACAGACCTACCTCTTTTTTCAAAATTATGCTTCGTCTCGTTATCCTTGCACATCATGTCCGTGTGGCCAATGTTAACTCCATAGTCCTCGTGGACCTTCCCGTCGCTCAGCTTGGTGTGGAGCTGGTTGGGCGTGGAGTTCAGGGAGTGTCCCGCCGGGTCCTCCTCGTCGCAGTCGTAATCGTCAAGAATGGGCGTTTCACGGATGGGCATGCCGATGACAGAGCTCCCGTGCTGGTGCGTGCCTCGGGAGCCCCTGTAGCTGTCGCGGCCCTGGGGTCCCAGCAGCACGGAGGGAATGTAGTGGATCTCGTGGGTGGCCTCCGTGCTGGCACTCTTCTGGGGGATGCGGCGGCGCTTGCACCATCGGTGGCGCGTGTACAGGACAAGGGTGAAGAGGAGGATTAGGAGGAGGAGGGCGATGAGGCCTCCCTGGATAAAAGCAAGAGGAGGAGAAAAGAGAGCACATGAGGACGACAATTCTGATGTTCACACTTAATTGGTAATGTTGATATTTCACGTTGTGGCACACGGCAATACAAACACATAATAGAACAAGGACTTTACCTCTAACAATAACAATTACAATCAGCACTCCACTGCCCGTTATATTACGTTGAATGCCAATTATCACAATTTGCCAGCGATTGAAGAGCTATGGCAATCAGCACTTCAGTGTGTGAGTTCTCAAAGCAACGTTAGTCATCTAACAGGGTCCTAAAGAGACTGAATATGTGCCCAAACTACAGATAGCAAATAATTTTATTTTAAAGAGGGAGCAGTCTTGAAAATAATAACTCAGAGACTCATTGTGTGAGCTCAGACAAAATTGAAACAAGTCCCATCACTCCTTAGGCATAATTTGAAATTGTTTACTGTTTTTTCTTTTGTCAATATGACTATAGGTTTTCATCACATAATATATATTTACAGTATGTGAATGAATAGCGGAGAGCATTAATGTAGCAGAAATATAAGAACCATGCAGATAGTGCATTCTCAACCTTGGTGCGGTAAAAAAATATATTCATATTGCAACGTGAAAAAGTTAATATTAATGGATGTTTTAAACTCTTATTATTATTCTTCATCTGATGTCTATTTGGAAATATTATACTTTAAGTTTTGAGAACTACAGTCTCCATACTTTGGGGGATTTTTTTTTTTGCCTAAATTATTTTAGTTTCAGCAAATTGGCACAATTAAAAGAGTACATTTTGCTGTAAACTGTTCCTGTTGACAATGAATCCATGCACAATTCAGTACTTAGGAAAACGTGAAAACATTATGTCACGATTCTCAATTTATTAAATTATAAAGCAGTGTCATTTTTTATGGACATCTATTCACAAACGTACTCAAGGATAACGGCATCTGCGGAAAAAGCAAGTTGCACTGAATCAAAAACTAACTTTAGATCTTTTTGCTCCGGTCTGAGGAAGATTTATCTCTGAATTCGAACATGCAGGCCCTGTTGGTGAGCAAGCCGAGTTCGAAAAATTTACAGTTTCTGCCTCCAGAACACCAGGCTGCATCTGTGCCTTTCACCTCACACATCTTTACCTCGCCTCTACCTCCACGTTCCCCTCGTCAACCGTCTCACGAAAAACATCTGTCAAACAGAGAAACGGCGGCCACAAATTGACACTAATCAACAAGCATATGTCAGACATCTACAGTTTCCAGGGGCTTGATGAATACTAATTGGTCTGCTGTACGCTATAATCTGATTCCTTAGCAGTGTTGTGAATATCGATTTAGTTCCTCCAAAGTTAATGTCCTGTTTTCATACAATCTTGAAGTTGGAGTGTCGTTATATTCCCTCGTCCACTTAAGATGACAAAGGAATCTGGTGAGGATTGCAAGCATATCTTACTTAGGAAAATAGATATGAAGAATGAAACAAAGCCCCCCCACTTGTAGTAATGATGGCATTAGCAAGTATTTAGAAGGTAGGAAGGAAGCAGAGATGCACACAAAACACACTCACACACAACTGAAATTGCCATACAACACATTACAGATGTTTAGTGCTCAAAATCTGCACTATGTTTGCAAACTGTGCGCTTTCTATAGTGAGACACACAGTAGGCACTTGCATATATTAACATACACATAAATGCCAACCTCAAATAAGCACTCCCAAACAATTATTTTACACCATCAGATTCACAAATTATGAATTTACTGCACAGCTACTGGTAGGGGTTGCAATATGTTTTGCAATAGGTCCTGTTGCATTTTCATCATCTCTGTAGATACTGCTTCTTCAACTCCTTGTACTGTAGTAGTGCTGCATCTGGACTCCTATCTGTAGAGTGTTACACACCAATGCCCCATGGTTGTTAGCCTGTTTTGCCCTCCCTTTCTTTGCCAAAGCATTTACGATGGTCCTGGAAATTCACCAAGGAGCATCACGTTTCTTCACGGTTCACCCAATATCTCACCATCACAGAAACATCAAACACCCTGCCATACACGCTGGGGCTAGATGATAAAGTAAATCTATATGCACAGACAGAATGGTGGAAAGAAAGGGAGGGTATGACTTATTCTTTGTTTTTTTTTTCTTTCTTCACAATGACACCCAATAGGTGAGACGTGGTGTTCGATTCAACGAGACATGGCAACCTATTGATGATATATCCGTGATGTCAGACAGAAACTGCAGCGGCAGCAGTTTTGCACGTATTTAAAGATGCAGTGATATTCACAACATGGCACGCATATATGCATATGTGCATATGTGCATACACTTCAGCCGCAGGAGCACGAACACAGCGAACACATGTGCTCAGTCCGGTACACATACAGTACACATGTAGGCGCACAAAACTAAATCACGGCAGAATAATGAATAAAATCCACATGGGGTCATTCATCACAACATTTAAAATTCCATCTTCATGAGGAAAAACAAACCCCTTTGAAATTATAACTCATGCACTGCTGGGTGTCCATAAATCAAACTATGCTGAGAGGAGAGGCGGCACAGAGAGGACTAGTACTGCGGACAAACTTGTTCATTAATCTGCAATGGGATGGCAGCTTTGCAGAAATGCAGTCCCGCAAAACTCCCCTTTGCTTGCACTTCCACATTAATTCCCGCTGAAGAATGGCAAATACATACGCAGGCTTATGTTTCATTTTAGCAGAAGAGTGATAATGGAGTGACACTGCACGGCTCTGCAGTGCCGCAGAAAAATGGTGATGTGAAATTGCAATGAAAAGGTTGAAATATCAGTTTAAAATAATCTTCCTTTTGGCAGCCGGAAACATAAAACAGAAATATTTTTTCTGGAGCTCGGTGATGTCTTTATTCGTTTCAACGCTGCTGTACCACGTCAGTTGATTGTCACTGGAAAGTCAAGAAAAAATTTCCCATTTGTCATGGAAATTTGAAGCAATTACACCTTTTACAATTAGACCATGCATAAGTTAGACATATTTGACATTTAAAACCTTAATGAGCCGCCTTACATTTAAGGTTTTATTCTGAAGACTTGATACACACATACTGGCAGTCTAAAAGCTTTGCAGAGTGCAAGCACTCCGACTAAAACGCTGTGCCGCATGTCAACTTTTGTCTTTTCATCGCCCTGTTAATTTGACTCTGTCTCTGTCACATCAGTGCCCTTAAGATTCTCTCAAATTTCCTTTCCCCGTATCATCTCACAAATGTTTTCCCCTGCACTTCCCCGCCGTCCCCGCCTTTTGTTCTCTTTCCCTCTCGATTACTCTGCGTCTCTCAGTCTCCATTCCCCTTCATGTTTGATCACGTCTGTCTCCCACTCTTCACCACAACAGCCATATAAATTCACAGTGGCAGATGTAGCCATGAGGGAAAATGGGTTTTCTGTTCATCCTCAGACCCTTACAAATCCCCGCTGCTTTCGTCCTAAGTGACTTCACGGGGAGGAGAGTGGCTGGAAGCCCCATAATTCCACTCTCCTCTGTGGCGCAGGTTTACTTCCGCGTGTGATTATTTTCCTGACTTTGCATTCCTGTTCTCCAATGACGCTCCCGTTTCTGATCTGAGTCACCTCACGTTATTTATCATGTTCCTCTCACTGCCTCTATCCCCCATTAGCTTTCTCCTTTAAATTTCCCATCTTTTTCTTGTTGTTTCCTGTCCTGTCTTTTTTACCTTTCATTCCCTACCCTCCCGCTCTCTTTTTTCCTCTCGACTGTGGATCATGTTGACTCCTTCCTTTCATCAGTCGCTGCCAGGCTCACTTGCCACCATTCCATCCCTTCTTCACTTACTTTTTATCCGTCTTCTTTTACAGATTCAGTGAGGAATTTGGCTGCAAACACCCGCAATGAATTATTCAACACTAACCGTTAACCTTTTTTCAACTGACGTGATACCAGCAAATTTCTTAGATTAAACACTGGTTTAACCATGACAGTCATCCAAGAAACTACAGAAACAGTGGATTTATACTTTTTTTCTCAGTGCATATAAAAGCAACCTGTGATAGTCAGACAGATATGAGCTGAGTGAACGGCCCCAGAATGAAAAGCTATATGAAAGAGTTATAAGGAGAAAACAAAAAAAGGTGAATTACAGTATTTAAAAACATACCAAATCATGTTTCTGAGGGAGTTTTTATTGGATCACTTTATTTTTTTTTTTTCCTTTGTGTTTACTGGATTTCATAAAGCCTGCTGTTTGGGGGGCTGTGTGAGAAAAAATCAATACCATACATTAGCAAATATGAGCCCAATACATTCTAGTAATTTTGTTTTCTCCCACATTCAAAGCACATTACACTGCAATATCCACCTTTATGTGAAAGCAATGAATAGGAATTTGTTTGGTTGGCTGACTTGCACAAAAATGCTGTGTAATTAGCAAGCAACTAAGGTTTGTTTTCCCAGGCCATTTTAGGAACACAACCCATTTGCAAAATTGTGTTAGTTATAGTGAAATATGGACTAAGAGAGCGATGTTTAGTTACAAGAGTGACTTAAAACATGTATTTCAGATGTGATTAGACCATTCAAAAGTCGGCATGGTTTAGCACAATACCTGCAGGGCTGCGGAGAGATACAGCACTCTTCACCATTCTTACAGTATCAGGGGTTTCAATTTTGGGGGGGTGAAATTAATAAATGAGATCTTAACCGTACTCATTGACTTTATTTTGATGAAGTTGCTGCTAGCTGAAATGATTTGAGAAACATTCAATGAATGTTTACTTGGAAAATGCACTTTTTTTTTTTCAATTCGCTCTTTAAAATGGCTGTAACAAAAGGTGAAAATTACCATCGGGTCAAAGGACCGCCATGCAGAGAACAGTAAGCGAACAGCATGTTCCCAATGATGGTTTACATGGGTACTTGAATATGGCGACAACCTAGATACCCGGTTACAGTCAATCACGCTAATTTAAGTAGTAGAGAGTCAAGAGGTTAAGAAACCAAAAGCAAAGCCTAATTAGCCTCGATCATTAGGCTTGATTGAAGTGAATGTGAGTTAAAGATATTCAATCACTGATTAATTGTAGACCGCCATTGTTGTTGTGTGTTAATGAGAGAAGTGGCAACATGCAAAGCTGGGGTTTTGTATGGCTTAACGCCATAAAAAGCTGGAATAACTTATTGTTTTGTAAAATTTCAGCCATCAGACTGTCTGAGAGCTATAATAGAACCCAAGGTTTGTTCTTCCTCATATAACTTTGCATAAGCTATTGCATTTTCCTGTTCAGCATCAAACTTATATTTTCCGAAGTGAGGAAAAGTTCAATGTAATATTTTTGTTTTCATATTACTTCTTTTGAAGCCAAGCATTGAAGTCAAAGTCATCGCATTAGAGCCTGTTCTTCTAACTGGTGGGGCTGTCTCGCGTTTACTTTGGCAAGATCTTGCAAAGATGTGGCAACATCTTGAGCGTGTTTGTGTAGGTGTTTTGCTGTGATATTCTCTCTGCATATTTATGCTGTTGTATCTAATCTCTGCAATGTGACTCTCATTCTGATGGCATTTCTTCTGTTGAGGACAGAAATAGCACTGTCACCATGGATCTCTCAGATGTGTCACCTCTCTTTGGCCCATTCAGAGAAAAAAAAAAAAGGAGTCGACAACAACAGATGTTTAGGCAGATGCTGTGCTACATTCTGTATTCAAACAACAAAAGTCAGCAGCATGAAGTCAATACAAACAACATTAATTGTAAATAGCATTGAAAAAAATCATGTGATAGTTACAAAATCATGTTATTTAACAACAAGATAACCTAGAGTGTATTCAGTCAATTTCGCAAATAAGAAGGAATGAAAATAGATGTTTTTTTTTCTCTCTTTTGTGATGAAGCATAACATATGATATGTTATCATACGTTGTCATGGCCGTTTATCTAGGTATATAAATATCTAAAGCAAAGTAATAATCTAAAATTGCATGATGCAATGGTGCTCATACTGTTAACCCCTCTGCTACTCCTTCTTTCTTCCTTCTTTTTGCATATGTCATTAAAAGAAACCAGTATGTGCCTGAATGGCAACTGGTTATAAAGAAGCAAAAACAGAGAAATTGCCCACACTTAATTGATGAAAGCTATACTCGATCAAACCCTCAGACCACATCAAACTCTTTAACAGCAAGGAAGTTTGATGATCAATTATATTGACCCGCTCTTCACTCTTGGTTCAATACCTCCCGTGGAGCATCGAGATGAAGAAAAACTGGACTTTTATGTGCACTCTGGCACAACTATACGACTCCCTCATGATCCTAATAAGCTTCTTTATGCGGTGAAACAACACGACTGAGCCAACACATCCACCACATGCTCTGCGGTTTAGCCACCATCTGTGCACAGTGGAGGCCGCGGCTCACTGGACCTGAGTGGCCATCCACCTCCTGCTCCAAGGGAAGAGCGGACTACCGATCTTTAGTGCATTTTGTTCAAGCAAACGCCATTGTAAGATAGTCGCATGTTGAATTCAGATAGTCAAGCAGAAACGAAAGTAGCCGATGACGTGCACGTATCACCGCAAAAAGCCACAAACGACCTGCCAAGAAGCCCTGGATTCTCATGCAAGTTAGCATAGCCGACTATGCACAAGCACAGGTACAAACACAGTCATAGGGTTGCCTTCACGTAGAAAACAAACACACCTTTAAATGGCTTGTTTCTGTGTTGACGCCTTGAGTGAGGCAAAGACCTTCAAGAAATATATATATATATAAAAAACGTTCTTCACCTCCCTCTGAAACTTTTTTCTCTGTCACCATCTTTTACTTGTCAGCCTCCCACTCTTTCTTACCTCCCCCCCTCCTCTCTTTGGAGTTGTATCTGTTTCTCCCCATCACTCCCTCCCAGCAGGAGGTTAAAGTGGCATGTGCCCTAGCATCTGCTCTCTATTCTCTCTGTCCAACTAGAAGTCGCAGCGTGAATGACAGGACTTGGCTCTCTGGTTAATGTTTCCACTCGGCTAATTCACCTTGGAGAAACCATGCCTGTCCATTACCTGGGCGCATGGAGAAATAACTACTCGTCTCAGACACACAGCACAGACACGGCGCTGCCAGGCGTTAGCTTTATATGATCTGGCTTTCAGGATGGTAGAGTGGAGGATTTTTGATAAAAATGTACACTCATTGTTTTTAATTTATAGAAAACGGGTTCAGCTGCCTGTCTCTTTCATTCATCCGGTGACTTACTTGCTAAGTTTGAGTGAGTCTTAGTGTCAGTTTCGGCTGTACAGCAGTATCTGCAAACAGACCAAACTAGGATAATTTCCTCTCCAATATTGCCTAAGTGTGTAGGTGGCTTTGCCTCGACACTGTGTGCTCTTGTTAATATAGATTTTGTTCGGTTGTTGAGAAATGTAATATATAAAGGGGACATATTTTCAAACGGCCTATGCAGGAATGTATTTTATGTCACTTTGCAAGCTAACGTTTTTTGATGCGGATGAAATAATGTATTCCAAAAATAATTTTAAAAGTCCACAGCCCTGGCTATGTAAATCACTAGAGAAATTACACTGACCAAAAGCCCATACCTAATCATAAAATCTGATTACGCCATGATTGAAAACTGAATGAAAATCTCCCACAGCTTAACTGGAAAGCACCGGGTCGACCTTTCCATTTTGTCCCCCTCGCCATGGGAACTAATACATGTTTCCATCATCCACTCCCCATCCCCTTTTCAATCGCCTTGAGTCCTATCCCTTCATTACTCCACCTCTCTATCCTCCCCTTTTACATGCCACGATGCTCTAACCCGCCACAGGGAAAAGATTTGAGGGCAGATAATGCTGTCTTGAGCCCTGGCCTTGTGAATTATAACGGAGAATTAGGGCTGATTTGCTAGTATGGCTCTCCCGCCCACCCAATGCCTCTCTCCCAGGCCTTTTCGAGCCTTAGCACATGCCCTACACCCACCACTTCCTTCTCTCAGCCAGCCTAACAATAAGTCTGTTTCAGGGTCTCCATGCTCGGGGCCTCCGGAGAAGGATGGAGTCTGCATTCACACTGTAGATTACAGAGATAAATGACATTTCAGCTATGAAAGGGGAGTTCTTTATACATATGCAACACTTGCTGAGCAAAGTAATTTTTTACAAGGTACTGTAAGTAAAGTTTGTGCTTCCAAGAAATATATTATTTTCCACATTCGTCCATGCCACAGAGCTGAGAGAACACTGTGAACCAAATGACTGATTTTGAACAACGTGATGTACTGTATGCCCACAATGCAATTATTAACTTGCAATGCAAAATGCTAAGGCTGCATGCACTTTTGGTGATTTCCAAACATCAGAAACATCACATTGCTGACCAAAATTAATTTACATTGATTGGTAAAAAACAGTAATCTTGAGCAATTGGCCCTAGAGTGTACACTTTATATTGAAATATAACCATTATTCAGTCTGTAAAATAACACTAAACAGTGAGTTCTGAGAGCATGACAATTAAATTGTTTCCGTTCCATTATCGAGGAAATGGGGCATTTGCATTACGTCTCATGCAGCGATGGGCAGCATGGCTGATAGAGAAAATCAGTATGTACTAAAATCTACGGGGGCATTCAGTTAAACACCTTCCATTATACCACCCAATGGGCATTTCAAAGTATAATCATACATAATTTTGTTTTTGCTTTCCCTATGAATGAAAACAGTTATCTTTGTTTTTTAGTTCTCCCAGTTTGTTTCTTTCCTGGATGCATACGGTTCAAGGTAAATTAGGCTTTCCACTCTTTTTGATTCACAGTATAAATGGCGGCCTTTGACTGAGGATTTTCTGAACATTACAAACAAAACAATTACAGAGCAGACCATACGGGATACCCTCACCAGTTTCATTCGATGTAATTACACTTCATGAATAGTATTTAAAAAAAAATAACAAAAAAGGCAAAATAATAAAAACAGGCAGCTGAACAGTGGAAAAATAGAAAATAAATGACAGAATGCATCAGTTTGCTACCCATGAGGTCATCCCTTGAGGAAAAACACTCTGCATTTCAAAATCACGCACATGTTGAAAATAAGGGTGTGCATTTAAATAATGGCTAGCATTTGTTTTCCCCCCCACTATTGTAATCGAGCTTGGGTATATTTCTCTGTATAATGACATCCCATGATGCTCACTGTTTGCATGGTAACCAAATATAATTGCCTGATGACCATGCACCGCTGCTTGCTCATTACTGTGGCAAATTAGTACTGCTGGAAAAGAAGAGACTGCAATGCCTCCCACAGCCGAGCACCACCCCACCCACCCACGGTACATTATGGCTCTTTCATTTGCTTTTAGAGGAGATAAATGATATCTTCACATTGAGGCAGCATAAGCCAACTGTAAGCACACATGGCCGCCTCGGTGACATTTCAGAGAAAGAAATGTGATTAGAAACGTGATGCCAATATTTGGCGTGGTGTCACAAGGGGCCAATACAGGCTTGCTACAGCTGTTGATAACAAGGCAATAAGAGGGCCTGGACAATGAGGCCCTTGGGGTGACTTTGATTGAGAAAAAGGTAGGGCTGAGCTGAGGAGTGAAAGGGGCAGGGAATGGATTTTTGCTTTTGTAAAAACACAGGCATGAGAGAGAGCAGGAAATGGCGCGTAGTTGTAAAGGCATGTGAGAAAATGATGGTGGACATACATACGCAGTAATTTTGTTTTTCCCATTTTGCTTGGAGGGCCATATTGAGAAAAAAAATAATGTGTTTCGAGGCTTACAAGGATTACTCAGATTGTTCTTTTGTTGGTGTCCCGTCAGGAGCAATTGTGTGGTATTTAACAGAATACAGAATAAACATAAGACTAAAAGTGTGAAATGAATGACTTTGCTCTCTGCTAGAGAAAGAAAAATCCTTCCCTTTAAAGCTGGCGGGTGCAATGGAGCTATGTGTGATTATGGGTGTTTTTATGTGTTAGTGTGCTTGCACTCGTGTACCTCCATCAGAGGCAGCTGGGGCCTCAGCCCTTGTTATATTCCCTGTCGTTTAGCTTGAAGTGAGGCCTTTATTTGTATCTGCAGCTGTCGGCCAAGTGTTACCACAACAGCTTGTGAGAGTAGACCTGTCAGCAAGCGCCAGCAGCTGAAGGGAAAGGTAGTCTTTGTCCATCCGTGCCAGATGCAATCAAAAACTCACTTTCGCCCTCTCCTGCTCTCCTCCTCAAATCCCCCACGCCCCCCATCCCTGGTCTCCCCCATGCTCATCATATCACAGCAATGCCTCCTCACTTCACCAGTAGCTCCGAACCACATATTTCATGTTATATACAGCACAGAGTACTCCTTTTGACACTTGCTTTCACCAAGTCCTGTGGTTCAAACATCAGAGTCTGTAGGGAACATGTCTGTGTCTTTCAATCAGGCTTCGGAGGAGGGGTGTAAAAAACACAGATACACAGTTTGTGCAGTGAAAATATCTAATGGATTTGAATTGCTTTGGAAAATGCTAATAGATAGCACAGGTCTGAATAACACTTCCAAGGCCAATTCAAGCAGCACAGATGTTCCCAATTGGTGCTTGAGTCATTAATGGCTGCTAGCAAAACACATCTGCTATCATTAGCGCTAAGGGGAGGGAAAACAAGCAGTTCAAATATACATTAATGGAAAATTTCCCCAAGACTTTAATCACTGTGCTTCAAGGGGCCATTAAAAGAACCACAAGTATTGGGATGAATCAATAGTGAAATATAGAAGCAGATGAGGGGGAAGAAACTGCTTGTCTGACAGCTTAAGGTAGTTAGTATGGTGGAGCTTGGTGCTGTTATCTTTCGAGGTCATAGAGGCTAATGAGATATGCAGTGGGAATGGTCCAGCTCCCAACAGTAAACATCTCCTAAGTAATGCATCAACACATGGAGAGGGATCTCAACTGAACATACTCATTTGCAAGAGAACTTGAGAACTTCCTGAAACAAACACCTGCATATTTTCAACTTGGTATTGCACACAAG
>JBCAUF010000052.1:22043816-22055110 GCA_038406115.1 Haemulon aurolineatum | reverse complement strand
TTTTTCATTTTTGACCTTGCAAACAGCAGTTGACAAAACAAACTCACCCCCAGTATGTATTTAATATTTAAAAAGCATGAACATGTTTTTGTTGTCTTTAGAGCCGTTTGAGTCAATAGTGGACAGCCCGAGGCGCTGTCTATAATTCATAGGTAAAACACGATGATTAATGTTTAACTCATTATATTGACGACATGAAATAGTGATTAATAATAAACAGTGCAAAAACTGGACGCATAAGCAGTAAGCAAATGAAGCCCTGGGGCTCCATCTTACCATGTCCTATAAGACTGAGCAGTGAAGTGCACAGCAAAGGATTTTTATTCACCCATAAACCTACTGTCAACTCATTCACTTTTAAAACAGATCTGTTCAAATATAAAAGCTATAAGTCTTCTTCTCGAGCTGAATGTGCAGCTTCACCTCAAAAGAACCGAGTTCAGACTAAAGTACATTCACTCTACCCAGAAATACATCACCTCGGATGAGTGCACCAGAAATTAAAGTGGGCAAATTTTCATTTTCATCACACACGGTGCTCTACACAGAAATGCAATAGTTACATTATACAAATAATTAGAAAGAAAAGGGTGAATTTAAAATGATGCAAATGAAGTAAAAAAAAATAGAAGTGAATGTAAATAAAATAAAGAGTTGATTAAAGGCTGTCTGTACAAGTTGTTCTTCATTAATGCTTAAAAAGTCAAAAGTATTTGATCACCTTGTGTGAGGAGGCAGGCTGTTCCAAAGCCTCAGTGTCGCAGCCTTGGTTCAAGACTCATATCTTTATCATTTCAGAGGTGAAAAACCCCCCAGTGATAATCAGAATTCCTCTTCATTTAGAAATAAACTGAAACATGAGAAGGATCTCAATATGAAATTCAAGTTTGTCTCTGACTTTTGTGTGACCTGCTTAACACTGCATGCACTTTTATGATTTATCCAGACTTTAGAATAAATTTGAATATTTCTTTGCCTCTGTCTTTCTTCCAGTCATTACTGCATTTGGCCTCTGAGGGCAAGAAAGACAAGCTGTGTCCCTATTCTATATGACATACAGTATATAGTACTTGTCCAATGTTCTTCATCGTTTTCATTTAAGTATTTTGTATCGTACCGTATTGTATCATATTTGCACCAAAAGACACCAGTCATACAGTGGCTTTGGAACACAGCTGTCAATTAAACTTGAAAAACTGAAAGCAACGTGTTTTACGAAATATTCAAGATTTTATTGTCGATTTCCAAGATCTTGCCGTAGCTGACTAACCACTGTGAGCAACTTGTTTTTCCCAGCTCTATCATTCCCTTTGCATATTGCATTATCCGACAAGAGTATCCGTCAACACATAAAAAAAATAAATAAAACATTCAAATTTTGTATGCACACTGGCATATTTGAGAATATTTTTTTATCTGTCACTTTTTTGCTGTGAACATGCTGCTTACCCCAAACTTGCTTGGAATTAATATGGAGAAGGGACACAGTGCCAGCCGTTCTTTCTGTCTCTCTCCGTGGTGCTGAAATATTCAAACACACTCTCTCTCACTGTGCTGAAGCATTCTGTCCCGCACAAGCCTTCTTAAGAACTTAAGTGCACGTTCACATGCTACCTGGTAAGCAGGCACATGCATGTTTCCTCCTAAAAAGAACAAGCACATCTACTTTTCTCGGACCATGAGTGCAGTACATTGGTTACACTCAATAGCGTGTAGCTTTCATGTACGAATGTGCCCGCTCTGACCGAATGACGTAACATATCACAGCCCCCACAGTGAGTAGAACTGGCTATATATTTACTTTTTTCAGAATTATAGTTTCTGAATGGGTCCTGCAAGTTTCCAAATCTGGCAGCGTAATCACTAAACATTGGTATGATCACTTCACATCCCACACATGCCCATTTCTGTAGTATGTGTTGGTCACATAGTCGTCAATCAGTCAGAAAGGCTTGGTCACTCTCCTAGGCATGAGCTGGTAAAAAGACCAGAGGCCAATACACTCAACACGCTCTTGATGCACACTAACACTAATACTGATGTGGAGCAGTAGTCAGAGTTATTGGATTCAAAGTGTATCCCATAATTCATCACTGTCTGCTACATCAGGCTTGGTGGAAAGATGCCTATTAACTTGTTTTCCAACTGATGCAAACACAAATAAGTGAAGGTCATCAAGTTCCCAGCATTTTTAGATCATTGCAATGTCTTCCTCATGTATACAGTAATATGAAAAAGAAAATATTGACACAGTCAGGAAACTTTGGGTGTTTTGTTTTTTTTAAATGAATAATAAAATTTAATAATGAGAAACGATTATTCTTCTAAATGCAACAACTCCTCACAGACCTCAAAAGCTGTGGGAATGCTATACAAAACTAAAAAAGCAATTTATCCTGCCTCAGAATTTTTAATTTTGATATTGATCCCTGTGTTCTCTGTTTTGGGAAGCCAGGAGCAATTATGCAGCAATTTTACTCATGTATAAAGACAATGAAATTTTGGCAAAACCTCAAATGGGATTATCACTTACTACATTGCATTATTCCTTCAGCTGCCCTAAATATGGTTCTGTATTTTGTTTTGTTTAGGTTTTTTTTTTAATTTCAGTTTATTGTTGTGTTGCTGCCTGTCGTCTATACCTATATTTTTGTAGAACTAAAATGAGATCAAATAAAAAAACATCTAAGCTCGAACAACTGAGCCAAAATTTGCCCGAGCAATATAGGGAGACCTCATTAACTAAGTGAGTCCCAGTGCATCCTTTAAATCCACCGCACAATTGAAACCACTGAAAACATGTCACACAAGTCGACACTTAACTTGCAAATACTGGAACCGCAGGTGTGGGTATTGACAAACACTCTCTGTCTCTCCCTGTCTCTCTCCGTGGTTTTGAGACACCTCGAATCAGTCCTGGTCTCATTAAGTGCACTGTATTGATTTTTTGCCATTTTATTTGTGACGCGCTTGTCAAACAATTCATTCTAAGTGACAATATACAGTGTTTTTTCTGAGTCTATTTAGTCCTACCAGGGCAAATCTAAAAATAAATGCACAACCGTTGTACACTTCTCATTTGGGCAGTGCAATTTATAAGCTACAAACTCTTTAAAAGATGCCATTCAGCACTTTTCCTGGGTGACAGCTGACCCAGCTATGTCAACTATAAGTCATGACAATACAGATTATAAGTCACCAACTTTGCTTATGATGCGTGAGAGCTGAACGTGCTTCCTCTGTTATGCTGCCTTCCCGGCTTTTCCTTGTGTCTCTTGTTTGCATTTTTAAGCAAGAGGAACCCAACACACGAGGAAAAGATGAAAGTTGAAAAGTAGGATAAACAAAGACACAATGAATGAAGACAAATGAGATGAGCCCCATGTGTATTTGCTTGCAAAGTCAGTCTCTCTCTCTGTGGTGCTGAAACATTCAAATGCAGTCTGCCTCTCTGTTTCTCAAATGAGACCATGCTCAGTTCAAAAGACATATCAAATTCAATGTAAATCAAATTCTTTATTTTATTCTTTCATTAAAAATCATTTAAAATATTACATTTAGATTTTTTGTTCAGCACACGCGACTGTTTTTGTGACCGCAGATGCAGTGTGGTACTCTAGTATCCATGTGAGTTAGCCACCACACAGAATTACCATTTTAAGGTTCCTATCAGAGAATCTATCCATATTTAATGAACCATTGATTTTCAACATTTAGTAACTTTATTGCCTCCTTATGTATGGACAATTTTGTTACATCAGTTGAACATTTTCCAAGAATTTCATGACAGATGGACCAATTTAAATAAGGCACTTTTTGCAGAAATTATGTTTTTCATCATTTTAGACCACTTCCTACTCTTTAAACTGTCTAGTTTAGAGTGGGCAGATGAAATCGCAGCCATCTTTTACCAATTTGTGTTTACAGCCTTTGGTTCCTGAATAGGAAAAACGGAAAGCCGCACGATTTTTCTTGTTTGAGACACCTAAGGTATGCGTGGAGTTAGAAGTTAATTGGCCCTAAATCACTATTTAAGTTCTGTGGCTCCAGTGTTTAATCCATACTTTGAAGACCTAACATCAAAGTGAACCCATCGAAGTCACCGCCGCATCCACCACCCCTACAGTAATTTGCATTTGGGCAACTTTCTCCCCTCTCCCGTCTGTGTTAATTTGACATTTTAGTCAGTCTGTCATAATGATTCCCTGATAGAATAGTTGGCTACAAAGATTAGCCTAAAGGGCAAATCTGACAAGCTTTGCTGTCCTCCTCGCGAAAGTGCTGACACCGTGGAGAGATCCAGTGTGGGCCCACGGAGCATATGGCGTAGTTTTGCAGACATAACCTCTTTTGCTGATAGATTTCATTGAACACTGTTTTTAATGGGCAAACAGTAACAAGACATCAGATGGGATAGATTGATGTTGGTGTGTTTGGAGAGGTGGCGGAGAGCGCTGCAAGTAGCAGCTCAAACAAGGGTATAGAAAGGAAAGCGGCATTGTTATTAGCTGATGGAGAGCTGTGGTTGGTTATATGAGATTTATTGCTCAGGAAATTGCTTCGACCTGAACGCCGTGGTAGCCTCTGACTCTCTCAAAATTGAATTTGATAGACAACAAGCTAACGTCCACTGCACCCACACAGCGATGGTTAAACAGATTTCTGTGGCATAATGAGCGAAGGACCTGACCTCTTTCGTCCCTGGTTCCCTCAGAAAAACTGGTAGAGTTTTGTTTGATCTCAACAAATGATTGAGCAGACTGTCTAGTGCTGTGTCCGATTTTATTTTATTTTGTTTTATTTTTCTACCACGGCATATGAAGGTGATAGTCTGCACCCTCAGACAAGAGAAGTAAATGTGGATTGAGAGAGAAGATGAATATTGCTTTCTGTTCCCTTATCCCTTGCTAAAAACTATATAATTCAGTTAGCTCCAAATCTTTAAGTGAACCTGTGCAAAGGCCAGCTGGGAAAGACTGTGGCTATAGAGATGAGTCTGTAAATGTCAATACATGAGTGGATGTGAGGCACTTACAGCTTAATGACCTATGCATTTGTTGCAAGCAACACCAACTAGACTTTTTTTTTCTTGTTTGTTTGTTAGATGGTTGTAGTGGGATTGAGATACAATGGGTGCCACAGTAATAACATATGTGACAAAGATGAAAAAAAAATTGTTAATGCAGATGCTATGCAGATGTTTGGTTTTTTGTTTTTTTGTTTTTTTAGAGAGGTAAAAGAGACTTCACTGATCCTACATCAGGGAATTCACTTGCTACAGTACAGAAGCAACTTATGGAGTGTGGTTGACAAAAAAGTTGCCATAAAAACACACAAGTAATATAAAAATATACAAATAGATGGAAAATAATGTTGTATACAATAGTAGGCTATTAAAAATGTATTAAAAAATATTGCCTTGAAAATATCTAATATTCGCACAGTAAAGGGAGAAGTGAATACTGAATGAATACAGCATAATACAATATATATGTGTAGAAATATAAATATTGCACCAGATTATTGCACAGTTAGACAGATATTGGAATATGATGGCTGAGGTAGATGTAGTGGAGTAGTTCAAATAAGTATGTTGTGATGTTATGTGTGAACAACATCACCACAGTGCTCCATTAAATGTTGGTGTTGCACAGTCTGACAGCAGTTGGGATGAAGGGCAGGTTCATCAAAGGTGGTAATGCTTCTTGGTACACCGTAGGGGCAACAGTCTGTTGCTGAAGGAGCTGCTTAAGGCCCCTGCAGTCTCATGCAGAGGTTGAGAAGGCTGTCCATGATTGATGTCAGCTTGACTAACATCCTCCTCTCACCTACCTGCTCAATGGAGTCCAGAGGGCAGTCTGCAACTAGCTGCCACCTGTGCGGCGTGATCTTGCAATGTTCAAACTTTTTTCAAGGCTAGGCGAATTGGGGGAGATGCCTACGCCACGGTATCAACCTCACGGTTGCGCTAGAGGAATAGTCAGGAGATTACCAAAGGCATTAGGATTAATCTATGCACCATAAATATCTGTTTTATTCAACTCATGAAGCTATCCTCATACCTTATTCTTTTAATCTGTCATGAGTTGGTTTGAGTGGGAACGGTCCTGAGAGCTGTGCTCTGCTGTACTGGCAGTGATTGCCTGAGCTATCTTTGTTAATTGATTAGTTTAAGTTATCTGGAGACTGCCCCAGTTCTGCAGGTGTAAACAAAGAGCTCCTCAATTAGAAACTGGGTTACACCTGGAGGACAAACACACAACCACACACACCCACAAACCACACAAAGCATACTGCACACGCCATCTAGCAAATTGGTTTAGTGGGTGCTGAGCACGCGTTCCAACAAATGTGTACAGCAGACTACTGATAAGTCCTTTTGGTTCAAAGTACAGAAACTTCAAATCTGTTTCCCTAATTTATTGAGTGATGTAACACATGTGGGGGCTGGACCTTGATAAATTTCATGGCTCCTCAAAATGGCTTCCATCAGCACTGGTACATTTTGTGAAATCAAGAAAGATAAGTGTGTTTGGATGTAATTATGAGGGTTCCCATTTAAATGTGGATTTCTCTCACTGAGTGAACATAAAATTAGGTTAGTGAGTTTTGTTCTTGCAGCATCAGCATTTCATTCACCAAAACGCATGTTCTTTTGTTCTCGTCCTCTGTAGAGGACATGATAATTTACTATTTATTTCGCAATGACATAGGAGACAGCGCTCTGACTGAGGCAGGAAAACAATGACACAGAATCAGTGGGGGAGCAAAGCCTGGGTTGAATTATGGGACACTGAGGACTCATAAGCTCTTTGGAAGTAAGTTTTGTCACACGAAAAACAAAAGTTCAAAAACTCAGGTTATAGAGATATTTAGATAAAAAACTTTGGAGCTGTGTTCAAATCTCTTCAGTAAGCCTTGTGGCTTAAAAACTAAATTACAAAAGTGTTTTAAGATCTTAAAGAATAGCACTGTAATAAACTGAAAGGTCAGGGTAGAGGTGTAATGTGTCTCTATATAGTCCAGTGGTCCTCCTGTTCTTTTATGTTATATTTAGTTCATTCTCTTGGTTGTATTTAAATGTGTTAATTCAAGGTTATACATGTATAAATTCACATTTGATGAAGGCAGGGTTGTGTGTGTGGTTGTTGCAGTCGTGGGCAGCAAACAGAAGTTGTATGTTGTATTCATGGAAGCAAGCATTTACACAGACAGCCCTGTCATGTGGTAGTTGGCACTTCTTAAGTTTCTGTCTTAACCTTCTCCTGAAACTCCCAGCATGTCTGTATCCAGTGCTACTTTATGTCTGCTGCAGCGGAGCCATGGACCTGATTCATGTCCCTGCTACGCTGAAGCCATGGACCGTTGTCATTCAGGGCCATGTCCCACCTCATTGACAGGTCTGTGGCTCTCTGACAGACTCAGAGTGTTAGGAAATCTACCTCTGGATGACCCCACCCCCCCCCTGCTCGTACCCTCCTCCATCAGCCCCATTGAGAGCTGCCAGGTCAGCTGTCACCCCTGTTCACCGTCCACAATCCTGGCCCACTGACTCACCCATCCGTTAGTCCCGCTGGTGACGGAAGGGGTAGGTGGGACAGCCAGGCAAGGTCAGAGGTATGGTTTCACTCTCATTACTCTGGCCTTGCTCCCTGCTATTAGCACTCCTTCTTCCACCCCATCCCAAATCCATCTGTCACCAGCATTAAGAGCAGTGGAATGTATTCCTCCCGCCCTCAGGCATGTTTTATTACAGCATTTAAGCTTTTGCACTTGGACTGTACTGCAAGAAGTTGTTCTGAGAGTTTAAAATGAATTTAAATCTCTGTTTGGACACTCTCAACCACCTTTAAAAATAAATAAATCAAAACACAGTTTATTTGCATAGGTGCACAGTGACTGAATAATTATAATTGCAAACAAAAAAAACAGAGTGCAGGGAAGTGGAAATCAAAGCCTGTTACATTTATTTTAGATATTAACAATTTAATATTGCTAAAGCTACAATTTAAAAAAAATGGATTGTCAAAACTAATTTCAATGTTGCTCCAGGTAATTTCCACACTGTTATCAACTATTCTTAGCTGCCTCTGTATATATGTGTGTGCCTCCATTTCCTCTAGTCATAAAATGTCTGTCCATTATTGCAATTTATTGTGCTTGTGAAACTGTGAAGCACTGACAGACAGACTTATAAAAATTGTCTGGCTGAAATTCCTGTCAACGCTGATTTAATCACTTGGTTTGCTGAACACATCTGACACTGATGGTGTGTCATATTTTACTTTGAATAAAGGAATGAAGTTTGGCCGCATCCCAACTGAAAAAGATAAACTCAAAATTGTGGGGGGTTTTTTATGAGCTGATAACTACTTGAAAATTCCTACTTATTTTATACCCGTCTTACTTTGGGAAACATCTGTTTTGCTTCCTGAACTGCAAACTGCAGCTCTGTGCTATGTTTCCACAGAAAGATGAAGCCAGCCTCCCGACTAGAACAGAGACTATGGAAGATCAATTCCTGCTTCCCTGCACTGGCCTCCAGCGGATTTTAAGACTCTCATTATAGTGCTTGTTTTCTGGATGAAAGGTGGGCCAGCACTGACGTTTGTATGGAGAAACTGAAAATTAAGTCGAATCCGAGGCCAGTTTTATTTGCATATGACAAACTAGGCCACAAAACAGCAAATGTGTCCCCAGAACACCTTTGTGAGCTTAATTTAAAATCCTTTAACACAGCTGTACGATCATTGCCTTGGTCTTGACAAAGGCCAAAGGTGATTTGTTCTCGGGGCTCTCTAAGTCTCGGACAGCCACTCTGTAGAACTTTCTGGGATAAAGATTACACTTAAAATACCGCTTTAAATCATAATATTATAGAGTTACTTTTCATCCTACTGTACCATATGTTTCTCTATTACCAGCACCAAAGCAGTGCTGTTTTATGGAAATATTACAGATTGTAAAAACAGACTATCTGCTGACTATTTTGTTCACTAAAAATTTCATATTAGGCGATTGACCTTTCTGTTAAAAACATTTCAAAACAAGAGGCAAGTGTGACCAGTTAGAATTATTATCTTGTTGCAGAAATACAGGTACAAGAACCACATTTCTCTGCAGTTAGCATATCATATTGCTTATCTCCACTGTCCACTATCAGTTATGTAACTGGTACTCTTTGACCTGATAGAGAAATGAGGCACTGTACAGGATTTCAAAAGAGGAAAGACGGGAACGACCTGAGTTACTAATGTTGCAGCAGAGATTATTAGAGCACCACTGTATCTCTTTCATCTGGTCATGGTGCACTGTGGTATCTACTCCAATGCCCCTGGCTCATCAACCCAGACCCCAGACCTAATTTGCTGTTCCTGACATGACCCTCCCACACATTGACTGGTGTGAAATACGTGCCTTCAAACTAATTAGATGGACACAGAATGCAATTAGAGCAAGCGATAATTAATGCTGTGACTAAATATGTGCCTGGAAGTTTTGGGGGTGTTTTTGGAGCACAGCCTCAGTGGAACATCATCAGATATAACTGCTGTGGAAGGTAGAATTAGAGGAGAATATACCCATTTCAATAACATTAATCCATGAATTACTTCAAGGATGACTTAGTCCATTCGCAAGCACACTGAAAAGCGTAATGGTGATGATTCTGAGATGCCGAGACACTGCTGTCTCAATCTCAACACTAATGTACCATGTTTTGTTTGTTTTTGGATGATAATATTGGCAGTTTAGTTTGTGCAGAATTGTTTGTTTTCTATATTTCTATTGGCTTTGGGGCTGATGATGGGGAGTAATCAGTAATAGTTTGGCCAGAGGCTAAATGTTCATCCTCTTCTCATGAAACTTACTTGACAGACAGAATAAACAAAGCAACATCTAAATTACAAATGTGTGCACTCAGACACCGAAAGCAGTTATAAAGCGAAAGATACTTAAAATGCAAAACATACAAAGTTGCTACAAACCTGCTCAACAGTCAGGAACAAACTCCAACTAGAGTGTCAAATTTGATTAATAAACAGTACAAAAACTGATTTGTATAAATAAATTAAAATTACAACTAAACAGAATAGTAAAACCTTTGTCCACTATCATCATAATGTATATTTATTCATACCTTGTGTGTGCTTATTAAAAGTGTTTAAAAATAACTATAATTTAAAAAAGTTAGATTGATGTTGTGGAATAATGGGAGCAATTCTGGAGTTATGCAAAATTTACACTACTTTAGCAAGAGGGGTCTGGGTTCGAACCCAGTTGGCCCTTCTGTGTGGAGTTTGCATGTTCTCCCCGTGCATGCGTGGGTCCTCTCCGGGTACTCCAGCTTCCTCCCGCATACCAAAGACATGCAGGTTATGTTAATTGACGACTCTAAATTGCCCATAGGTGTGAAAGAGAGTGTGAGTGATTGTCTGTCTGTGCATGGTGGCCCTGTGAGAGGCTGGTGACCTGTCCACCCAGAGTCAGCTGAGATAGGCTCCAGTGCACCTGCAACCCCAGTGCAGGATAAGCAGTAGAAGATGAATGAATGAATGAGTTTGCATACAAACCCCAATATATCACATTTGATGAAGATGTTGGTCTGCTAGAGCAGTGCATAATGTCTGTTATCTGGTTTTGAACAAAGGGGGAGAGTCAGCAAAACAGGTCATGACTACAATACAGAATATGAGACAGACTGGTTTAGGTCAGTTTCAGTTACTTTAAACTCCTATATGGCATACATCACGCCTGCCCTCCATTTTTGTTTAAGGTGCACAAATATAACTTCAAATCTAGCATGTCTGAGCTGCACAAAATCATCTCCCACTGACCACAATTAAATACATGAACTTTATGTTTCGCATGGATGCCTTGTCTAAGACCTCCTTTTTCCCTTAACAAGTGAGACTACGTCAAGCTATGATCAGGTGGCTGAAAATATCAGACACTAAATTAATTGACTGTGGTGCAGTCATCTTGTGCCAGCAATAAACACCCCAATAGGGGGGACCACACAATCAACACCTGAATAATAAATCAATATTCTGCAATCAACACAGGATGCTGCACCATTAGCCGTACTGTACCTCAGCTTGCAGAGTGTTCCTTCTGTTGCTATAACACCACCGCACGTGCTGCAATGACTGACACATGGAGCTATTGTGGAGCCTCGTCCATGAAGAAAGGACCAGGTTGATAACGTCTATCCAGGTGGATTATCTCTCAATACAAAACTAGAGTCATATGGATTATGTGTATTACTGCAATACTTCATGTGCTCTTGGCCACAG
>JBCAUF010000052.1:22006422-22017361 GCA_038406115.1 Haemulon aurolineatum | reverse complement strand
TGTCTGTAAGTAAAAGATCTGAGCACTGCTTTTATCACTGAAGATGAGATTGTAAACCATGTTAGCCACTCTCTGAGGCTCCGGTACAGCAATGATTTAAGCTGAATCTTAATGTCATTATGCTAACATGGTAAAAATGGCAATGCCAACATGCTTATTTTTATAAGCAATATTCACCATGTTCACCATCTCAGATTGTTGACATACTAAAATTTGCCAATTAGCACCAAACTTCTGTGTAGGCTGACAGGGATGTCATTTCAGAAATTGGGTCAATAAGTACACCAAATTTCATACTAATCTAAGCAATATCATTGAGATATGTCACACCAAACGACAATTATCAACCACATGGTGACACTGGAGGAAAAATCAGGCATACCAAAGTTGTTTGGATACACGGTCTGGAAATGTCTGTACAAAATTCCATGCCAAATGCTTCGGAAATATCATCATATAATTCTCCAAAATACAAAAATTTGAACAGCATGATGGCCAAAGAGGGAAAGTTGGGAATCACCAAAGCTCCTAGGTGTTGCGACCCAAGTGGTGAACAGACAACAATGTCACCCCTTGAGCAAGATAAAATTGATCCACTTTTCTGCTCTGCTATTATGGCTGTTGGTGAACAGATTGTGGATGCAGTCAAGAACCAGAAAAGCTATGATGCACCTTGGCATAGATACATTTCTTAGAAATTGTGCTGATGGGAAAGAGCACCATTCATCCACAGGATCATTTATTTGGTCTAAAATATTCCATAGTTGTTCAGTTGAGTTGAAATCTACAGAGTGCAAGTGTCTTGGCCTAGAGGCACCTCTCCATTCATGATAAGTATCAAAAGATAATGCAATTCTTATTTAATTTGTCAGTATTTGACTTATTGATTGTCCTGTCATATTCCCCATGCTTTTATGACCTCAATGACAGAAGAAAAGAAATAATCTTTGAGTGGATAACACGTAAGGTAAGCCACTTAGACTCACTAAAGCCTAAAACTGAATGTTTCACACTTTATTTCATTTCTATGAGGAGGACTTTATTAAGTTAACAGACACTGAGGAGAGTATTAGTTTACAGAAGCAGATGTTACTAAATCAAATTGTAGGCTACAGACTCAAGTGATTCTTCTAGTATGGAAGTGTAGCCTTTTATATTATCTAAATTTAAAAGGTGTTAAAATTAGACTGGGTTAGGTGGCTATACTAGTCTTAATTAGAGATAACATTTGTACTCAAGTAATTTTCGTAAAATTTCAACATTTCAGTAAGCTTAAAGGGATAGTTCAACATTTTGGCAAATTCGTGGTGTATGTGCAGGTCACAACTTGTCCACGAGAGTGTTTTGGAGTTGTTGTATGTGTATGTTGCATGTTGCATTTCAAGAGTTTTGAGGGAAAGCCGAAAAAATGTCATTAGCCTCCATACCATTAGCTGGGCAGCCAATATTAAAAGGGCTTGCACCGACAATTGAAGTTAATGAACCTACCGTTAAGACTATAGGGACTATGGCAATGGGCGAATTTGCCAAAATGTTGAATTATCCCTTTAAAGTGTCAGTCAAATTTCTCAGCAATAAGATGGAATGTTATATCAACGCGTCTGAAAACAAGACTTCTACCAGACTGTTATCATATTGTTCATTTTGCTGTAAAAGCTGTCCAGCTGGCTGAGGAGAACAGAGTGCATCTGGTGGTGTACCTAGACACATAGCTCTTCAGCAAAAAAACTGAAATTCTTCAGGGAAACAATAAAGACTCTCCTGCTGTGAGAACAGTGGTAACTTCACCAACAAAATCTACTTTCTGACAACTTCTCCCCAACAGGGGCACAGGTACTTTTGCTGGATTCTAACCAACAGATGCACAATCACTTTTTGGTGGAATCCTGCCAGCAGCTGCCAATTGTTGGAGATAACTTTGTTCACTACTTTCAAACAGGAAATTTTTTTTTTTAAAATTAGAGAAGCAAAATTAATGCTTTTTTTTTCATTTTGCCTTCTGGATGACAATGCTGCTTTGCCCTGTAGTTCAACTAAATTTGAGTCAGAAGTGGACATGATATTTTCAACAGCACAACTAAAAGGGACTATATCAAAAGAACTAATCTGGCCACTCTGCCACAACCTGCAGCTATGGTGAAAGCTGTACCTCTGGTGCGTAGCATGCCTTTAGTACTGGTGTGTCAAATTTAAGTGCAGGCTTGCTCAGCCGCCGAAGGAACGTGGACCATGTAGTTTCAACCGTGACGTGACGACTGGGCAGAAAGGGTGCTGAACACTAATCGTAGCTTAGGGCTTATTTGGGACCACTTGTGCCATGAGCATCTCACGGGATCACTCTCAGCTGTGGTGACTGACACTGGCTCAGCACCCACCTGTTGCCCACATTAGGAGCGTCATGGTCCACAAACATGTCATGATAGCAACTGATGTAAGCTTTGGTCTTCCTTTCCATGACTGAGATCACAGGCGCTACACATGCATACATGCAAGATGCACACGCATTAGGTTGGTGCATGATGATAACAGCAGCAACATTGCCATCTCTGCAAGAGGACAGCAGTAGACGCAGCATGACGTGACAACACATTGCTTGTGTAGGCTTAAAGGGCACTTTCACTTATGAGGTTGAGAGCTGCACTGTACTTGTCTATAAACATTATGGTGATACAACTTCCCCCTCTCCCCAGATATATGATGATAGTTGTCACTTTCACCTCTCCTCTGCGGCGCTCTTGCAAATAATCAGTTCACCTTACTGCCTAATGATGCGACTGAATAATGGATGTCATGTGCAAACAAATATCAAAGCCAGAACAACAGCTGGATAAAGATGATGAGCACAGCAGAGAAGGATGAATAATAGTGGTCTTTGTAAGTAAGATAAAGGTGTAATACTTAAATGAGTCAGCTTGATGAGGAGATACACATACATACACGCAATAGGACTTGATCCAGTATAATGCGTTTTCTTATAGTGTATGGTTAAAAGTGTCAAGTGCAATGTCATGACAAGAGAGTCAGCCATTCCACATGAAGAAAATGACTGGTCAAAATGACAGCTGACTTTGTCTTTGCACCGCTCTGCTGCAGTGTTGACACATGCAGATCCATCAGGAAAGAAGCATCAGCCTCCGACATGTGGGCAAAGAATACAGATGGACAGAGAGGGGAGAGAGTTGTACTTTTTTTTTCTCTCTTTTGCACAACCGGAACGTGTCTGGCTGTGACATTTTTGAAGTAACATCAACACCTGCTGGTCTGCTTTGTTCACTGCATTCTTTCACTTACTGTAGTACATAACTGCTCAAATTTGTAGTTTTTTAAAACAGTAAAGTGGATTTTGCCCAGAAAAGTAAGGGCAACTTGCTTGTAATAAGTTGCATTTTTTTATGTTTTCGTGTAGGTGGTGAGAGGGTCATGAAGTATGTGTGGAAGAAGAATAATGAGACCAGTTGAAGTACAGTAAGACATCTCAGAAAACAAATAGTTGTGTTTGGTGGCAAAGGCAAATGTTTTTATGGTGTATGAAATATGTTGTTACTGTAAAAACAGATCAGGGTGAAAAATGCGGGATGTGTTGGCAAAGGTGTTTTCTGAGAATTAAATGCAGATGTATGTTTTTGTTTATGTTTTTTTTCAGTATTCTTCAAATCATGGTTAAACTTTCATAAAAAAATATAGATACAAATAAATATGCAAACACTGGAGATATACCGCTGGGGTCGTCAGCAGAGGGAGTCTGCAAAGTGAGTTTACACACAGTATGTCGAAAAATAAAATAACAAATTGAAATCAATTCATAAATTATTACCACTACATATACAGCCTTTAAATCACAAAAATAACACAGAAAATTATATTTATCTCACCGGCCAGCTTTTTAATACTGAGCTTAAAGTCATGTATTAGCGCTTGGTTCTCTTTGGCTTTTGCTGACTGAAGCACTCTTGCCGATATGCTTATTTACTGAAAGGTGGACTACGCAACTCAGAGTAAGAGCAAAGCTGTTGTAAACACATTCCATGGTTCCAACCCTTGCCTTAAAGTTCAAAGTTAATCAAGTTTTTGATGACCACGGTGTTGATAGAATTAAGTTTGTGCATAAAATTCACTCTTCAGCATAAAAATCTAACGCACATATGAGGGGACTATGTTTAATAATACTGTCAGCGTAGGGGATTAGACCAGCGGCTCTTGCATATCTTGCTGCAGTCCAACACTGCCTGTAAGTTAAAAGAGGTGGGCCACTTTGTTCAAGCTGCTGCTACAATGTTGCTTACCTGTGTAAAATAGGTAGTGTCACTTGATTGGGCAGCGTTTATGAAATGTACTGATATCTGACTTCTTAGAGCAAACTATCCTCAAACTTATCCTACTGCATGCGAGGTACCGATTAACACTTAGTTGTGCTTCTCCTCCATAACTTTCTGGTGTTGCCACTGTGTAGCAAAGCACATTCGACCGCCTATATTTTACTTACTGAATAAAACAAGCATGATTCTGCATTTGAAATATTTTGTTGTATAAGTGTCCTGAATGTTTTAGAAAACAGTGGGCTGGGTTCCAAATTACCCACTGGGCATGGAGCGACAAAACAAGCTGTGCTCTAGAGAGAGCTTGTAATAGATTGCAGTGATTCCCCTTGGACATGCTGTTGAGCAGGTGGTGCCTTAGCTGGTGCAACACACGGCAATGAATTTACCATTTCCTACCCCACCATCTGACTATAAATCATACAGTCTGAAAACACATTTTTAATAACCAGAGAGGCAATTAAATAAATTCAGATGAAAGTGGGAGATAACTCTCTTTGCAGGTTAGTTTTCTCATTAACCTAACACACACATGCATGAACAGACAAAGACACATAGAAGAATTTGAGCTTACATTTGAGTAGTATATTGAATACTGCAATTTAACACACTGTACAGTAAAAAACAAAAAACAAAAACCTGAAATGTTAAATATTACTGCTTTTTAATATATTCTGTTTGTATATATGCTTTTCTCATGTTTAGCAATGCATATGCATTGCACAAGGCTCTGGGTTTCTGATGATGACGCTAATGCACATTAACCAGTGATGGCAGTAAGGCACCATTAAAGTTACCAATGTGCCGAGTAGGGAAGAGGAAGAGTGTAAAGCGATATAATCATATGTGAAAAATGTTACAGTACAAACTAGTAATTAAACTGCTGAAGGTACCTTTAATTCACACACGAGATGAGTTCACTTTCACTTTCATTACTGAACATAATGCATTTATTAGAAGTACAGTTTAAGTTTACTGGTAAGGCATTTTTAAAGTATAAAAATCAATTAACAACATCACTGTTACACATTTCACAAGAGATTTGGATCTGTTTCCAAAAAAATAAAACAATGACTGCACAACATAGTCATATCTAATGAGACACTTTTTCTCATTATTTTAGCCGATCCTGATTGTTGTGACTGTGGCATATCGGTAAAAATAAATAAATGAATAAATAAAGTCCCAAAATATCTGTAACACAAAAAGCCTCCTCCCAACAGTCCAGCTGATACAATCACCTATTTCTGCCCTGCTGAAACTGCCTACAGCAAGAGCTACATGTCCATGACTGGCTGTTATCCTCTTTCTGTAAAGTCACACCCTCACAGGTGGTTAATCCCTGTGGACCTCAGACGGTCACCTGTAATGGTCATATTTTCCCAGCCTCTCTGACAGTGAGATATGAAAGCCATTAGCTATGGAAGCTAATGCTGAATGAGGCAAACATGATATTACGTACTTGCTATTAGAAGTGGAAAAAGTCTTTTTCTTTCATAACTTGTAAACTTTTATCTGAACAATTTCGCTTGAAATTAAGTTACTGGTTTACAGATTAAGGCAGGAAGGCCATTCTTTCATTTTTTTTCTGGGAGATCATGGTTTATGAAGCAAAAGCCTGAAAATTACAAGAAGAAATAGATTAACCTTCTTGTGCTTTCCATAGCCTACTTGCCAATCTCTAGATTGTTGAAGACAAAATCTTTGAATGGAGCATGGTATTAAAGTGTCATCAGTTTGATCAAAAATGTAATTCATTATATTTGTTTTTTAATACTTTTTTTTTTTTTATCAAGGGATATCACTGCATAAACACTGGTGTTTCAGTCCAGGGATGTACTTGGGTTCGTCTTGGATGGTATCCACTGTAATTAGTTCCTCAACAGAGCCGGCGCATCCTCGGGCTTAATGGGCAACAGTCAATGCCAACACAAACAGTGTGTCTTTTCTTGTGTGTTGCTACAACTGCGTGTTAGATTATTGGATCTACTTTGAATTTTGTCTTTCTGCTCTTGTGGATATGATTATAAAAATATACCAGCTCAGGTTTGTTCTACTGTAACAACATACACACTTATTCAGTGATAGGCACGCTAGATGTCAGAGTAGAAGATGATATATGCAAACACTATTGCCATCTCTGTCTCTCAACCTGCTGTCAGGGGTTAGACATATAATTGTGTTTATGGCACAGCGCAACCACACAGAAATATTCCACCTACACATGCTTTGAAAATCTCATTTATTTTCTATGGCCATCTGCAAGTACTCCACAATGAACCTTGTGAACCGAATGAATCATTCTGTGCTTGCAGGCTGCAGCACATAACTTTTCCTCTGAAATGCATAAGTCTTTCAAATTGGAAATGTTTTTAGTTACAAGCGCCTGCTCACTGTTCAGATGTGCACATACAATACGCACATTCCTATGGGGTGAATTAAAGGACAGAAATTAATCACCTGAATAATAATGTTATAATAGGCAGGGTTGTTTATCTTAAAAATATATTAATTTTGAAGTGATGTGAATAGGAATGTCTTAGTTACTATTTGTGACTGTATTATATTGGAAATTGAAACAATAGCAAAGTCTGTCTCTACATAATATGAAAAGGCAAGTGTATGGAAGCTTTTTGCCGTCTTTTCCCCAAACAGCTAAAGTTGCAGAGACCATACAGAGATCCTCAAAACAACAGAAATTACTTTGTGCAGCATAATCCAATTGTGTCCTAGCAAAATCAATCCACTGTGGGTCTAAAAGGCAAATAATTAATGACACCGAACATGTTCTCATGAATGTTACCACAGCAATATGGAACCAGCACTGCTTCTATTGCATTATAATGGCTGTAAAAAAGAAAAAACAACAAACAAAAATAACAACACAGCAACATAATTATTCTCCTCAACGATTTTAGGAGATGGAGAATAGATTGGCCTCACACACAATGAAGGAAAAAGAAAGAAACTGATGGAGTTTAGAGAAAACTTGGAGGCATGATGCAACTAACAAGTGTGTTTCAGCATTTCAGCATTTCCCAGTGTTGAGCATTATCATCACAGGTCAAAACAAACAGACCTTCTGACCAGCTCAGACAGAAATTGCATTCATGGAGGATTCCATGGGAAACACGTGGGCTGATGCAGAGTTTGATTAATGATCCTGTTCACGAATGCAAGTCACTTTGAATAGGTCATAGATGTGTATCTTGGAGTATACTGGAATCTTTTGATCGAAATGCAAATGCTGTTGTTGACTTATACCACAATTTGCTCTTTTGGTACTTTAAACTTATGCCCAGTCAAGTTTGTTGTCTGACTTACAATTTGTCCTCCCATGTGCTACTGATTTGCATAGAAGATTCACTTGCTTTCTCAACAGATGCCCTAAAATGACTTATGTTTCTGCTGTAGAAATTGTGGTTCTCTTCCATCATGAGCAGAGGAAGAACTAGAATGACACTGTTAACTGTGTTTCCAACCACCTGTTTTTTATGCGCATTTTCAATTTTGCACATACAAGGCCTGATTAATACATGAAATAAACATAAATCCCACATTTGCATCATGTTTGCATCATTATTTTCCACCATTTAATGTTTGACAGGTTCTTTTTTAATGCTATCTCATTGCATCCTCTTCTTCTGCAATGGTGCTACACCCGACTGAAGGATACATTCAACAAACACTAATCTTGATTAACCAGCTCCATAAACATAATTGCAGTAGATGGAAACATGCACTGATTTGCATATTTTCTTTGTGGGTGGCCAAAACTTTGGATGCAGACCCTCAACTTTAGCTTACCCATTTAGTCAGTGTTCGTTTAATTTAATCATTACCACAATCTCTCCCTAACCATTACCAACTGATTATTTAGACCATTCAGGGTAAAGGTAACTTAATATGAACAAATTCATGGAATCATAGAGATGTAAGATCAGATAACAGTTTGTTTCTGCAACAGTGATTTGTAATGGAAGGCACTGGGAAATATCATCATCTGGATAGGGGCATCAGATCACAAAATGCTTCCATGTATCATCTGGGAGACAGCTACAAAGTGCATATTTTGTCGTTTAATTTAGACGACTTGTTACATTTTGTTGCTGTCTCAAAGAATACAATATGATATGCCCTAGTGCCAAAATGTAAAATTCTTAACATATATCAGTCTCTATTAAAATAGTATGTCTACTGTGTATGAATGTTACATCTGCATAGTAGACAGTTCTGTCCTACTAGTCCAGGGTGTCTCAACCTTTTCCGGCCTGTGACCTCAACTGTGATTTTTTGATAACCTTTTGAATACTGTATGTAATCCATTTTGTCACCACCAAATCCTGGGGGACCTTGTCGCATTGATTTCTCTGAAGTTTTTGGCATGTCGCCAAATGTACAGTGGGAGGTTCTTGGAACTGACAGGCGTGACCTTTCATTAATTGCCTGATACTTCATCTGCTTAGTGTTAATGAGCTATAGAAATCGGGACGACTCTGCGGACCACTGCTGCAAAACATCAGATAAAGCAACATCAGCCTTTCATGAGATAGTCAGAAGTCAAAGGTTTAAAACCCCTGAGATATTGCCATTGCGTGCCCTTCCAAGCAGGTTGAGTTCCTGTTCATTAAAGCTTGCATAAGCTAACATCTGTTGAACATTGTTGCAAAGCAAATTGTTATTTTGAAAATTATGAAAGGAGTTTGGTCCGTTATATGCTATTATACAGTAGGTATCCAAAGCTACAAGATTATATATGAATTACTCGTATTGGTTTATTCTGTTCCTGGAAGATATGTGTTGTATAAATGGAAAAGGTAGGGGTAAATTATGGGTAATTAGGACTTCATTAATCACTGCAGTATTAAATTGAGTTGCAATAAGGCACACATTAATTCTCTATGGACATGCTCTACAATTTGTGTCCCCTTCACAGGGCCAAGTAAGGCTTTAGTGCCAAAGACGCTTGAACCAACATATTTTCCACACTTGAACACACTGCCACCCAAGAGTTCAGTGTCAGCTTCATTAAAATGCATGGCTACTCACACAGTTGCACCTTGTGTATGCACAAATTAACATGAATGATTTCACTCTGTGTTATCCCAGTTGGAGACCCTACATGACTCTAATGTTAACAGACTGAATGAGACTACTTGTTTCCAGGGCTGAGTGGACGTGCATTGTAAGCGATACTGCCCTCAAAGAAGAGAAACAGCGCAAGTTTTAACATGTTATCGCAACAACACTTGTCCAAATGCAAATGTTCCATGCTCTTTAAAATACAGTATTTAACCATGCAACACAAAACATACAAATTTGGGGGGGAAATGGAAAGAGATTAGATGTGATTCTTTGACTATGAAACTGACTCAAATTGTGACGATTAAATCCAAAACCCAAACATGCTTTTAAATGAGAACACATCAAACCTTTAAGCCAAGTGGTATTAGGCTGTTCTACTCATGTGTGAAAAAGAGCATTGCCTTGCCCATTGTTTTTCAGCATGTCATTTAGACTGGTGTGCCCAGAACACTGGGGTTTTCTCAACGGTTAGATTGAGATCAAAGCTGTCTCCCATGCAGATCACCAGGATTTGTCATTCATGTTTTATTAATCAATGCGTGGGCATTTTTCTTTTCTTTCTTTTTTTTTTTACCTTCCATTGGACTAGCCACGAGACAGACAGCCAACTGAGGACATGGCCTCTCTTTCAGGGTGGCTAATTTGTCTTTGGAGAACCTCATTTGCATTGCAATTACCTGAGAAGAACCTATAAGTGGATCCTGCTGCCTCTGACAATTGAGATGGAGTGGGCATTTCTGCTCGGTGCAATGGAACGAAAGAAAAATCAATTGATGGGGGGTGGAGACCTGGAGTTAGAAATTTTTCCCATACAGTGTAATTAACTGGCACACAATCCTACAAGGGAATAGTCTATTACATCTTCTTTGGAATCACTTTCTATGGTAATATGTTTTAACATTTCTGCAATTCTGCACTTTTAGTATGCAACTGTAGGCCTGCAGAATTAGCAGCGCATGCATTCGATGAGTGTCCTACAGGGGAAATACCCAAGAAGAAGAATGAAGATGCTAACACAGGGTATGAGTACTCAAATCCTGGTTCAACTGCCACACTTACATTGAGCTTATTGCATGTTTTCATTGCAGCAAGGGAGACAAAATAATTTATTAAAATTTATTGAAATCAGGCCTGGCCCTCACCCATGTCTTGTACCCAGGCTGAAGTACTTCAACCCCACTGTTTCAGCCCTCCTCTGATAATTAATAGAACTCACGTGATGCTACTCCTAGTCAGTTATCATATTGATTTGATTTATGACAAGTTCAGAGAGTCTTATTCGATAATTAAGCAGTGGCAACTCACAGTTTCTGCCTCACTGCACAATGTGTCCAGTTGCTCTGATGTCATGTGAAATCGCAATGCTCCGCAGGATGCAAAATTATACGTGATGTGTTGAACTCTGGCTTCTTGTTTTTTGTCATACCATTGCTAGCTACAGTATGGGCTTGGCCAACCTGAGTAGCATGTTTGGCTAAAAGAGTCAGCACACTGCCAATATGTCCATAACTTTAGAACTGAATTGAATTCAGGTAGTA
>JBCAUF010000052.1:21887576-21904672 GCA_038406115.1 Haemulon aurolineatum | reverse complement strand
CTGTTTGAAGACACACTTTAGAGACATTAGAGTGTGGTTTTGTGCTATAATGAATCTGACTATTCTAGTCAGATGCATATAAAACATATAGTCTACATATACACACACACACACACATATATATATATACACACTGTATATACTGTATGTACGTGTGTGTTTGCTACCTTCATATATGTGTAAAAAATCAGCCAGCATGCTGTTATTTTTGGAGGTATTATTTCAAGTTTTGGAAGAGGTGAAAAGTCAGCAATCCATTCAAAAGCTGTTGAGACATTTCATTAAAAAACAAAAATGTTCTGGTGGTGCTACAGGAAAAGTTTGGGGATTAGTCAGTGGGCTTCATCCTCTGGGAACAACGAATGTACTAAATTGTTTGGCAATCCATCCAGTAGTTGCTGAGATATTTCAGGTTGGCCTCAAGTTGTTGTTGTGGACTGACTTACAGGCCGATGTCGCCATCCCAAGCTGCCCTACGAGTGAGGTTAAAAACAAATCCAGTAGCATTGCATTTTCCTGAAAATAAATGTGAATGTGATTCTCAGGACAAATTGCATAAATGGTGGATGGCCAATTCACTATAATGTACAATATAGTTTTGATGCTCATTAAACCCAAATTTACAGTGTGTGAGTAGGCATCATGTACAGTGAGTCTGGTAAGACCAGTGCAAAGCCCAGAGGATTTTTTTCTTCCTTTTCAAGATTCAACATAGTAACCCATTTGTCTTTATTTTTATCACCTATTACTGTACATGTGGCCCTGCACGACTATTAATTTAAAGCATGGGGCTCATGGGTCTTCTTGCTTCTGTAGGAAAGGGAAGGTGCACACAGTTCGTTTTAGGGTCTGAACAGAGACAGCATAAAAAAGGGCTAAAAAAAAGAATAATAACTATATGATAATAATATTTGGAAAATCCTCAGCGTTGTTTATATCTTTTACCTTTTATTGTCCTGTCTCTTTAACATTCATAAGTCAAATTTCCTACAAACATTATTGTCTCATACTTGTCCTCTCGAACCCTTTATTAAAGCAATAATGCAATCATTCCTTGAGAATAGTGGGAAAGATCTGCTGATTTTCTGACTATATTCTGCAAGAGATCAAATGAGTTTTGGATTCAGATCTCTGCTCTCACCCAGCTGCCATCCAGACAAACAAATGGAACCATAGTCCAAGCAAAGCCTAATGCACCACGGAGAGGACATTAGAAACACATATCCTGTTTTATTAATGTGGTCAATACAGTCCATTAGGCCAGGGATTTAAAAGCCACAGAGCTCTTCCACCTCCATTAATATTTTCCTCTGACCCATGGTAATCTTGTTTTTTTTTTGTTTGTTGTTTTTTTCAAGAGGGCCACATTGCTTTCTATATTTCCCCAGCACATTCAACAGCACTAGCATAAAACTGTTATGTAGACTGTATATGACATTTGTATAGCATTTGTATGTTTTATATTTTGGTCATGAGAGTTGAGATAATGAATAATGGAAAGGTAAGCTTATGAGTTTCTGAGATCATTGGTAATGTTATGATGAAATCCCATAGTCTATCCTCAATAAAAAACACATTTCTTATATTAGCCAAGGCTGAGGTGTACAGTATATGTTTGGGGCTCGAAAGGAGCAACTGTGTCCAGAATGCTAGCACTTGTGTAGGTCAAACCACTGACCATCGACCACTGATGGTGACTGGAAGTGAGTTAGACAGTTGGTGATGATGGAAAGGCAATGTCAACATGTCCATGATCAGTGACCCCAATGTCTTTACATAACTTATTAGTGAGAGCTTTATGTTGTCACGCTTAGTACAAGAGAAAGGAAAGCTTAAAAGATTCCGCCACGTTCAGTAACCAAATCCTGCGGGCATATAGACGTAATAATTGGTAACAGTTCCGAGAATTTATTTATAACAGTGGATTTCGGTGGCTCATCTATTATGAAGCATATGTAGCATTAAAACTGCATGCCAGTTCTCAGCAAATTGAAAAGTTGTCACGGGAAGGCTGTTGAGCTTTTGTGGTCTGCATTTTGATAAAGGACAAATGTGCAATATAATCAGATACTGGGAACAGTATTAAAGGCCACATGATAAAAAGTACTTTTAAAAAGAGAAAAAAAGCTTGGGAATAAGACGCCTGTCTGTTCTCTAGGCCTGGTTGGTACATGTGGTACATTTAAGCTATTCATCCGGCTTTAAGTGCTACAAATTGGATTGAATTATTATGATTTTCATCATTATCCCCCTGTATAATTTGAATTGCCCAGACATCATTAAGGACTTCAAATTTCAGTCATAAATGCACTGGAAAAAAAAGCTTATCATACCAAAATACCTGTTGCTCAGGGTATGGAGAGGTACAATTCAGGAAGAGTTGTACTTTTGTTATAGTGTTGGTTACATAAGCTCTGAACATCTTTGATTTGTTTTCTCTGAAAAGTCGTAGTTTTCTCCTTTTTTTTTTATCTGCCATGAGATTACTGACACGACACCCAGTATTTTCTGGCACCATTAGAGCATATCTGTGTCTCTGCACTATAGCCAAGGTTGTCACGTTATTTCCCTCTGTAGTCCCATTCATGGCTTGTGTCGGACCACTCCCTATGACAGTAATGGTTCTTTAAAAGCTTGGCAGAGGTGTATTCCCTTTGCTATTTGACAAGGTTGAGCGGCAATGGTCAGAGCCCACCTTGTCCCACACCTGCCCTCTCACAAAAGCACTATTTCTGGTGTGTGGCTGCAGCACCTGTCCTGATTCACAGACACATTATGCCACACAAAGAGATTCATGGGTGCAGTGTCATGCCCTCATTCCACGGATCTGTAGTGATCAGTTGAGAATGTTCCTCTTTTCTTTTCTTCTGTATTGTATCCTGATTCCCAGGGCAGAGGGGGACAAGTCAGATAGCATGGGGAGATAAGAGACAAAAACCCTTTTATTCACCACCAGGTTTGAAACAGGGAAATTAATTCAGTCTTATTATCTGACTCTTCCAGGAGCCAGAGGGCTGAAACTTGAATGTCGTCTGCAGCAATTTTCCAAAATTGTGTTTTAATGCAGGTGCTGTATATAATTTGATTTCCATATAAAATATGGAATTACAGCTTCATTGAAGTATTAAAAACTTGATAAGTTCCTAAGTGGTCATGGAGGGGATATATTTTACATATCAGCTGCAATGATTTATTTCTTTTTTGATCAAAAGTGGCAGACAAAACGTGATTTTGGTTAGAAAGTACCCTCACATAAACAATGCTGTACTTTTGCGTGCCTTGCATGGTTTGACCCCGAACAGTTACCCACAAGGTTAGCATGCCCTCCCCACCATGTTCATGGAGTAGCCCCATACATCAGCGGTGACACTGGGAAAATTAATGTCACAGAGATCCAGAGCCCAGCTATGCCACTGATGGCATCTTGCTCAGTGGCCAGGCACATGAAAGATCAGTTAAGTTCATCCTCAACAAAGCATTATATATTGGAGTTAATATTCAAGAAAAGTAAATACCATGCTTCCCTCTGTCTCTGCATCTGTCTGAGCAGAATTTATTTTCAACACTACATGATGGCAATAAATTTGACATTAGATAAGAAATATTCTCCACTCTGTTCAACAGCATCGCATGTATTGCCTGATATTGTAGCTGTTATTGCAAAAGATCTTTGCACAGTTAAATGAATAGTTAAGATGATGATATCTTGAGAACAAACTCTCTATTTTTCATATGAGGAACATTCAGTACGAGGTTAGAATAACTGGAGAAAGAAGATGAGCAGTTCTCAGTGAGAGGCCCCCCGATTTTTTAATTATGCTATCATTAATAACACATTATAGATCAGTCTTAGGGAGAGCCAATTCATCATGTTAGTTGAAGGGTCACAAACACGACGAAGTGATTAAAAGCTAATGTTTAGTTAATGATCATTGCAATACTTCGAATTCAACAGAATCCGAAAGCTCCATGGCCATTTTGGCAGACTATTATGACGGAGACTGAAATGTTTAATACCTTACTTATCATAATAATGCAAATACCTTGGGTCTTGCATTGATTAATATATGTTTTTTTGCACTATGATGTAGGGTCCGCTCTTGCACATTCATGATAATGAATCTGCATGAACTGATTAGCATAATTCATATTTAGAATGCTGTGCCATCGTTATGTCCTAATAGGCACTACAGGTGATTATCTTGTCATCGTTTAACTTGTAATTAAAGTAAGTTTACTGTAAAAAAAATAAAAAAACAAACTGAAATACTAAATTACTGCAATTTTACTATAACTAATTTTACTGCAATTAATTACTCCTCTTGTAGCAAAATCTAATGAGAATTCTGGTAATTACACATTTTTTATGATCAACAACTGAATGTTACCTATCACACTCTAAGTAACTAGTTCACCAATTACCATATGTTACTGTATAGCAGCCCCTACAGCACAAGCTATTACCTACCACCTTGAAATAAAATGCTACAGATGGAAAGTATAAAACACATTTTTAGTTTGCTCTTGTTCTGTCTTCTGAATCAAAAGCATGCCATCAGTGCCTCTAACTAGTTGTTCAACAGCCAATTGCTATCAAGTGGATGGACACGCTGTCCCCTTAAAAAAAATATGTGATGATTACCAATGGCCGGTGTCTTACATAGACAATATTTGCTACAAGAGACACGGATGAGCGATACTGGGGAGAGAGATGCACACACACAGACAGAGAGAGAGAGAGAGAGAGAGAGAGAGAGAGAGAGAGAGAGAGAGGGAGGGAGGAGAAGCAGGCAACACTCCAGCCTGCAGTAACCTTGATGACACCCTTCATTACTATGTGCAGGCTGACATCCTGACAGAGGCATGCGGCACCAGATGGAGGGGAGGGACACAGCACCGTTCCCACCCTCCGCTCGTCCTTTGTAGAGGGGCAGCAAGAAGGAAGTTGTGGATACGGGGAAGAAAGGAAAGGGGTAGCAGTTGCGTTGGTGCACAGCTTGACTGACACTGCACTGGCTCAGCTCTGCAAGGCTGCCCTTGTCCTTGTGCTTTGACAGCAGGTGGCCTAAACTCTGGCCCGACCTTGCCATATCAAAAACCTCAGCTTACCACTCTGCACGAATCGGGAGGACCCTCACTCCAACCCCGGCGCAAGTTCCGAACCTCCCCCATAGAGACGTCAACGCCAGTATGCCTCATCACACATTTAGAGTCACAGCAGGGGGGGGAAAAGTTCGCTGTCTTAAAGATGATACACAGCAAATTGTGAGTGTTAAAACTTCATTAATAAAACATTCATTTTATATTGATGATAGCCACAGTTTAGCTCATTTTTAATCAAAATTTCCTCTATGGAAACTGAAGTGTGCACAACAAATACTACACCTGAATGCCTCAGCCTCCTCAGTCAAGTACGCCTTAATATACAAAGGAATAGTGAGCAGAAAACACAGTAGATATGAGGTGTTTTGATTACAGGCTAGATTAACTGACAGCGTTGGTTTGAATGCTACGCTATGACACAGAAAGCTATCTAACAGTCCCATTGCTGTGGGAAATACAGTCATGGTGGACTGATCAAAGGTGGCATTGCCAGCAAGTCCCCTTTAAGGACATTGGCAGTTAGCACAGGGCTGCCCGGCCTCTTTGTCTTCCTGGCAGCCCTTTGATGAGAGCCCCCTGGGTGATTCACTCTTACTTACAGAAGTGCACACGGCTGTTAAGAATTGGATCAAAACAGATTGAGAGGGGGTTGAATGCACAGAGAGGAAGAGTAGAGCAAAGGATTAAAAATGGGAGATAGATGGGGAGGATAGAAACAGTGTGTGAAAATAAAGAGATGGAGCATGGGGCAGACAGAAGGTGACTGAAAAAGGCAAGGATTAAAATGTCGAAATATTCAGTCCTGTTCATCAGTTCGCTGTTGTCACATTGAAAGACAAAAGGTCACTGTCTTTAATGGCCTTCCTGTCCCGGGGTGGGAAACACGGGTTGTGCAATCAACTCATCAATTTGAACAGTGAATCAGTCACGCTCATCTTTGCATGGCTACAAATCTGATGTAAATTTAGATGAATCTCTGCCCTACTTAACTCATCACCCTTGACAGTTTTGCATGGACTTCGCCAGTCTTCATTACTGTGCCATGCCCGAGTCATGGAGTGAATCAGAAAGGTTTTCTGCTGTATCTGAGATGTATGTAAATGATGATGTGAGAACAAAGTTGAAGGGTGCATTTTGAAATATTCAGAAATATTCATCCAGCAGTGGTGGGGTCATACTGACAACTTTGTGTTTGATTTCCAAATTTGGCTTCATGATAATTGATGATCAGTTGGTGCTTTCTTCTTACGTACAGTACTAATGTGTATGGTTGTCAACACATTAATAGAGTTACTGACAACCTGTCACACAAATACTGGTAATGATATAAAAAAAACATGAATGGTGACACTCTAAATATGAGTTTTTTATTTTGTTGGCAGATTCACAGCAGTGCATTCAGCCTCCTTCATTGGCAATTAAAAAAGTCTTTCATGTCCTTTTCATTTGGGTGCACTTTTTCCAACCTGTCTTTTCCATTTTTGTCCTTTTCATCTGACTAGTACTCATCCACTTTATAGTTTTTGTTCAGCGATGGTAAAATTGAAAAGAGGTCATTAGGCATCATTCTGATCAAACTTCCAGAAGCTGTAAGAGACATAAGATGTACTGTGCATGTGTAAGCTATATTTGTCACGTCTAAGCAGTCACGATTTATGTATTTTTTTGAATAAGCATAACCAGAGTATTGCAACTAGCAACTGTGCATATTTGCAGAACCATAGCCATGTTGTAACTTATTGATGCTGACGAATACTGAAAGAATGCCCAAATGATTAACAGAACATCTTCTGCAGACATGATATACTAAATATGAAAATTCTGTCTGATCAAGTGAAGAAACATTGAAAGCAGGATTACATTTCTCTGAAAGCAGATTTTGATGATGCAAAACATCTTAATTCACCAGATAAGAAAATAAGGTTGCTCAGTGTTCAGTGTTACTATACTACTACTGTATATTTTCCACTATGCTAAAACTGCATTAATTGATTTTTTTCTGGACAACATGAGGCAGAAAAGCATCAATATCTGCTGTTAGTCACAGATATGATCAGTTTATAGATTTTATTGGTAAACTATTTCGCTCCTCCAGGGGGTTTTATGAGAGCTGTTTGGACTCAATCACACAATAAATGTATTGGGTAAAACAAAGTAAGAAAAGGCAAAAAAAAAAATAAATAAAGTTCCATAAAGCTGCAGAGAAGATTAATACTCTGGGTGCCTGACATTTTTGACAGAAATTACATGTGAATTATTCTTTCATGTCGCGCACCTGAAGAATTTTAAATATGTCGCAGACACCATCATCTTTTGTCACAATTTGATTGGATAACTAAACAAGCCAGTTGGAAAATAGTGTCTGGTTACCATGGAGATGACTGAAACCATTCGCCGAAACGCTGAGCGGCTCTTTCATTTCTGTGTTAACCGCCTGAGTATAAATCGGTATTAAATTTTCCATAATCTTGACATTAGGAAGAGCCCATTCACATAATTCAGTCAAACAAAACGTGGAACATCTCTGTTCATACATTTACATAAAAAGGCATCATGGTTTGTTTCTTCTGCCTCAGTTTGTCAGCAGTGTAATATTTCATCCTATCAGTGATTGGCAGCAGCATTGGTTTCTGGCTGTTACTGCAGTGGCAAGAGGCACATATTAGACCTGCTAAATTTTGGTGGCAGATGGCAAAACTGTGTGCTCTCCCATGGGGTGGCAGCCAGCTGGCCTCTCTTTGCCACTGTGACTAGGGTGAGCCGTAAAGTTGCCACTTTATGTATATTGAAAGATGAAACATTTTTCAGCTTCCTACTGCGTAAGTATTGTACATTTAGGCATGTCATGGGAAGTGATTCAATATGCTTTTATTTGTCATGTATTATTACATTTTAATGTGGAGTACAGTTCAGTTCTATGGAGGATCAAGGATGCCTGCAGACTAGTTTTGAAGAAAATATATAATATTAAATATTGATACAACTGAATTTGCTTGAACAAAGGAGCTTTTAAAGGAAAAAACTCATTCTTTTACGCTCATAATTTCATACTGGCAGTTTTCATTTGTTAGAAGGCAGCTTTGACTATCCTTCTGGTCCAGCAAGCCCTTGACTTATTTGTTGGGATTGAAGAGGCTCATGTGGTAATTTCAGTTTCTATATAATGCAAATGAAACCAAGAAGGCAGCATAAATAATGCAAACAACCTAAAGACATCACAAAAACAACACCAAAACAAATGCACATGGCTGAGGTTGCTAAGCGACAGGCTTCTTAACTATGGTCTTCAGCGTGAAGGTAACACAGTAATCCCACAGCCATTTACTGTATGGTTCAGCCGGAGAGCTTTAATAGCTGCAACAGTCTGGAGGAGCTGATGAAATTATTGCAGAGAGGCCGAAGTTTGTTTACTGAAATATGAGTAAACCAAACACAACAACATGAATGGCATAACAAACCCTGTATTTTTGTAGCATGTGTTTGTATTTCCAGCAGAGAGAGGGAGATGGATGCAAATTAGTGATGCCACAAAGCGTCATGTCTTCCCGAAGCTACAATTATAATGGGCATATGTGGTGTGCTGCCCAATTAATAATAACAAATTTACAGATACAACCAATTTATATTTCTCCTGTGAAATAAAAGCCTTTTTCTATATTCTAGAAAAACACAACCTTACATGTTTGAATTGAAAGATGGCTGAAGTGCACACCATATATTGATATTCTTTTGGTATGTCATTTTTAATAAGTTGCGTATTAGACAATGCCCAGCAAAATGCAATATCCCATAGCCTGAAGCTTTGTACACTGATAATCAGACTGAAATTTCATTTTGTTTGTACGTCATTATTCAGCCAGGCGCTTGGCTCATGATAGCCATTTTCTCTCCATACCAGTGTAGTTAGTAGTAGTGGTTGCTATAAGCCTATGACCTGCATAGCTGTGTCGCTGTCATCCATGCTCCATCTGAGATTAAGCGGTTTGCAACGTATCAAAACTGAACAATTGCACTGGGAAAGTAAAGTTACAGCAATGAAGAGTGGATGGTTACTGTTACAAATGAGCAATTTCACAATCTTATGGAAGTTGAGGCATCATTTTGTGTTTTAGTAAAATACAAGTAACACCATGAAGGTAATCACCTCTAAAAATGTGTATGTCTATGTGCATATTCTTTTGATATATCGCTTGTTAGCAAAATTGCTATCAAAATGACATATTCTCAATTTCTCACCATGGCTGACTAGTATGGTATCAGTATAGACTAATTACTTGTCCTACAAATCATAATTTGTTTTGCCAAAGATTCCTCTCACTAGCATGCAAAATAAGGCCAAAGGTAATCCCATTGATTAGTGTCGTGTGAACTCCGCACCTTTCAACAATGAGGTGAGCATGCCGTCCCATTAAAATTAATTAATTACCTTTTGCCATTTGGGAACCATTTAAATTTGTAAAAATGTGCCTGGGCCAGGCAAGGTTAATTGGGCATTTAGCTCTCAGAGCTCCCCTCAACACCCAGGAGGAGCTTGTCCCTAAAACAGAAGCAGGTCCTTAATAAAAGTAGCACAGTGACCCTTCCAATAGACAATAACTGGTTTCTTGTCTGTGACCATCCTGCTACTGATAAATGGATGCATGGTCTATGTCTACATAATCTTGCTCCATTCCACTACAATCCCTAGAAAGTAGGAGAGGGAGGCTAGAGAGGTGTTCCTGGCTTGTGTTTTGAAACTGTGATCATGGTGCGTGTGTGTGTGTCTCCCCCCCTGACAGAGACAGATGGAGTGGGAGCCACCAGATTTACCAGAGGAAGCAGTTTATAGAATATTGTCAGGGGAGAGTAAGGCAGTTTCTGAAATACAGCTTTCAAGTCACAGCCATCAATCTCGCCAGTGCCTGTCTAGATCAAGCAGGCTGGAGAGCTAGTTTGTTAGTGTTCACAAAAGATGAGTGTGTTACGCCACACTCTTCTGAGGCCTCAGAGACAACACCGCCTCCAGCAGCTTCGAGCAAAGAACTAAGTAGTAAAGGGTGAAGCTGTCGGTCATCAGTATGTAAATAAATTGCCCCATTCTGTCAATCAGACAGTGAAACTAGGGCAGTGAAACTGTAGGTCCTGTGTTAATGAACAGCCTCTTAGGACTATTTGCAGGCACATATACATAGGGGAGAGGCAACATGTTAGACAAATCTGACCGTCCATATTCTGACCCTGTTTTAATCCAGCGACCTTATTAAACTCAAAAAACATTCTATGCTAACACGATCAACAGAATGATGAAATGAATGAAATTGTAGCATTTTCTTATTTCACTGAGAGGCCAGTTGCAAATAAAAAGAAAAGCAACTCATGAAGCCACTCATGAAGTGTGTTTCACAATAATTAATTATTTCAAGGATAGGTGGGGAAGGAGGAGCAGGGCTCGTTTATTTTCTGCCATAAAAGGGGAGCACTGGGATTAACAAAGTCATAAAAATATCACAACTGATATAGATAACTGGGGTGGCAAATGGGTGATCTTACATTTTTTTTCATGTTTTGTCGGCTAACTTAACTTTATCGTTTATGTAAAATGGGGATGATTAACAATGTAGCAATGACAAATACCAACTAGACGAATATAACGGTCCAAATAACAGACATTTGTCATCTGGATGGATGGAAATTATATAATCCTTCACACATAAACTGATTATTTAAGCCTGAGTCAGACTTTCATAATGCAGCATGTACAGAAAAGCACATATTCTGCCATTCATCACTCAGCAAGCACGACTCAGGACTGCTTAAAAAAAGGGAGTCTGATTCCTTATTAACAGCAAGCTGCAAGGCAGTGATACTGGAAACACCATTCTTGTCTCTATTTCTTCACCACCAATGAGCTGTTAATAGATTAAACCAGTGAGTTCAATATAAAAAAGGTGACAGTGTTCTCTCCCAATAAAATAGAAGGTTTCAAATTCCATTACCACCATTACTGTTCATGTTCCTGCTGTGCAATGTCCCACTTTTTTCATCCTCCAAATTTTATTGGACCATATGGCTTGCGAGACTGTGACGATAGAAGTTATATTGGAAATGAATGTTATGATCACTATACTGTATATAATAAATGTACACTGGGGGTCCAATAACCTCAATAGCTCTAACACAAAAAACATACGTTACTAGCACTGTGTGCTTGCACGTGTGTGCAATCCGTGTACCAATGTATTTTCTGGCAGCAACTAAGGAGCCCAGGAACACCTTGAAAATGAAAGAAATAATATATTTTGACAAAAGGAGGAAATGACTCCATCATAAAGGCCAAAAGAAAAGCAACTCCAGAAAGAACTTTCAGCTTGTACTGAAAGAAAAGTGCCCTTGCAGACAAGAAAAAAAACTAAAAACATCACAGGATGTACTGTCTATTGTACACACAAACCTGTATAGTACTAACAACAGCATATCCAATAATCACGATTACCCTTACCTCAACACTTTCACAGCATGAACACCAATCTTATCATTAGTGCTAAATATTTATGCATGGCACTCATTACTCGCTGGCAGGTGATAATTCAGGTTTATAGCACAGGATCGTCATGTATGGGACTTTGTTTCTTAAATTTACAGCCAAGTGGAAGGAACACCTCTCCTGTAAAAAAGGATGTGATGAACACTCTGCATTTCGGTCTATTCTGGTGAAACTGTAAAGAATTTCTGTCAGGTTAACAGCGATGATACTGGCTGACTGCACTGGTAGACTGTTTGTCATGCCGACTCTTAAAAATGTTATGCCTGAATCTAGGGGAGCTGCACATGTGGCATCACCTTCTTACATTAAATTCCACAAAAGGGGCAGAATTAGAACATTTTATTTTTGTGGTCAACAAATGTATGATAAAACTCAAGAAAGACAGAAGAAACGAAATAATAGATGCTTAAACATTGTGGCTACTAATGACTAATAACTAATGGTAATCTATTAAGTATAAGTATGAGACACAGCCCTTCTAATACTGTGGACCAGGGCTAGCATGGTAGAGGCTGTGTTATATTTCTTGCTTATTCATGCATAAAATAGTACATAATAATAATGTAGGATATTAAAAGACTATTTCTTTGGTTTGTGTTAATTGTCGTGTTCAGTGTGCAGCGAAGCGGAAGATTTGTTGAGAACAAATACATCACAGCTGTGGTCTTTGAAGGCTGTTTCTATCATCCACTGCGGCTTTGGTTCATGAAAACTTATTTTCAGAATCGCCAGATTTTGGTGCAACTTTGTATTTTCTAATTGTTTTAGTCTTGTGCCTTTGTGTTGTTTACGAAACTGCCATGTTAGTTTCTGATTTATGGTGTTGCTGTGCTATTTTGTGCTTTCAAAGGTTGCTTTGACTCATTATTTCATGTTTTCTTTGCAAATTTGTGATTTTGCCTCACACCTGCGGGCCATCATAAATAACACCACCGCTGAACCCAAAACATCATAATATCAAGACAGGAAACCATACTTTTCACCACGCATGAAACTGCATTAAGGTGTTTCAAGTCATTTTCTTCTAGCTCTGAGCCATATGACAACATTCTGCACCTAAAATACTTTATGCTGTTTTTTTTTTTTTTCCTTGTGTAGCTTGTCACAAAATTCACTCTGTTGAATGCCCTTAACATAGGCACTCACACATTTCTGTCATCCACAGCTGTTAACAAGATTCTAGAATAACAACAGCCTTGAGGTGTTTACGGTGTAGTGTCTTCAATTATCAGGAGAGCTACCTGCCAGGTTGCGTCTAATTCCTTGCAAGGCGAGAGTGTACACTAACAAGTGTGTTTATTCCTGTCAGCTGTTTTACTCGGCCCGGAGGAAAGCACAAACTTAACAATAAGTTCACCTGTTCCTTGTTAATGGGCTTTATTTAGTTGACATCTACTTAACTGAAGCTGGATTCCCACACTTATCATATAGGAGTATTTTCAATGTCCCACTTTTTATCACTCTAGTCTGGTCTCCTGTCTTCTGGAGGCTCTCAGTTTTGTGAACTTTAAGAAACACATTTCCTTTCTCTTTGCTGTTTCTGAAAACACATATCAGTTCCTGTGAACCCGAGGGAAAAGTGAAATGAAGTGTGTAAAAACAATGCAAGACAAAATCTGATATGCGTCCCATGTAATTTTCATTGTATCTTTTTTTTCCCCTCTAAACCTTATGACATACATTGTTGCCACCTTTTTCTGATAAAATGACTCGCAGACATTTGATTATGTTAACGTATGCAATGCCTTTGATACAAGGCAAGCTGCCAGGTGTTGCCTATAAAGTTCTAGACCACCACAAAAATATGTATTCAAAAAAACTAATTCAAGCATAACAACTGATTATGTGTGCCAAAAGGAGATTATTTTAAATTGTTTGCACTAATGAGTAGCTTTTCATGGGGGAAAAAGGAAAGGTGAGTGGTATTTGTTATAAATTATAATACTAAATTAAATTCCTCAATAAATTAATTCATCATCACCAGAACAAAATCCTATAGAGTAAGCAGTGTGCACTTAATTTTACATAAATATAGAGCATTTACAACTGTTTGGCGTGTGGGTGGCTATTGCATGGTACAGCAGGGCACAATTTGGGGTCTCTAATTTCTTTATTTATTTGCATTATAAGAGATTATTTAGATAGATGAAAAGATCAAGCAAGATAAACTGCAAGGGACACATACGCATACATACAGCTGGTAATTCATTCGCTATGCACATAGATTTTATATCTGATATCATTCTGAGTATCATTTAACAATCAGGACAGGCTTTCAACAACATTATTAGAGCAAGGAATTATTCGTTTAAACCACATAGGAATAAATTATCTGTACTGACAAATCATTCCTCTGTTTATTTTTGACCAAATTACACAAGTAAATACATAAGGAATTAATTCAGTTAATTAATTATTTCAACCTTGCACTGTCAATTCAGTTAATTCTACATTATTTTTTATGTTTAGGCTTGATGTTAATGTTTGCCAATCTTCATTAGCCTTGATGTCTGTTCAGTTGTTTATCACAGTATGTTGATATCTGTATATGCTTGTGTCCTATTTATCTGTTATTGGCATATGTATCTATACATGTATATCAAAAGCTGCTGAAACCAAAAAATGAAGGTCGATACTGAACCTTTTTCATTCATTTTCAAAGCACATAATGTGACACTGATGGGGTTTAGCTCGGTGGACAAATGTCCACAAGTTAAATAAATATTTAACTTATATAATATTTGCTTCTAATGTATGATTTAGTAATGTAATATTGAGCGAAAGGAGTGATCCAGATACCACCTGCCAAGGGGATCGTAACATAAGAGCTGCTAACTGAATTTGGCAGGGAGTGAGTTGAACAGGTATGTTGCTTTAGCAGCATGTGCTAATGGCAAACGTGTCCAGTGAGCCAGTCTCTCACGGAAAGAATATGCTGGCGGGGAAAAAAGCAGTGGGTGAGCATTCTTAGACACCAGAGACTTCATTAGGTTAAGTGATAATTTCATGTCTGATTAGGTCAATTATTTGCGATTTGCGATCAAATGTGCTATCACAGAACGTGAAGAAATCAATTGCGGCATACAGGGTTATGAAAATAGCAGGTGGTCACTGAGAAGGTTTCAAAAAAGCTACCCTGTCAAGAAGAAAGTAATGATTATCTTTATTAGCACTGATGAGTTCTGAGATCCAGAGGGGAGCTCACATTTGTAGCTCTCACTCAATCGTGAAGCAATTATCATGAGTCAGTTTATTGAGACTGTAATATTGCTTAGGAAATTAGGGAGCTTTAGGCAGATATACAAAGCTTTCCACTTCATGAGTATTGGTGCTGTACGAGACAACCAGATTAGTGTAGATGTTACAGCAGTTCAAATTAGAATTCATGTCATAGGGATCAGATGGAATGGCTACTGAGGCAAAAGTGTTACATCAGAAGCAGTGATACTCCAAGCGAGGACCAGATCCAGGGTGGTGCCGCTACAATGGGTCTTTTCATGAACAAAGCGAATCATGTGACAAGAAATCTTACCTCAGGGGTCAGACGCAATATTTATGCGTCCAAGAACTGGAGGTCCTTTAACAAAGCCTGCTGAAATTCTTTCAGTATCAAAGATTGCTTTCTTTTTTCAGTATTACTTATGCATGTCTGGCCCTGTGCCACACATGAAAAATTTTTCTAATGACATGACAGCTACATGCCATTATATTTCATTTTACACACTCACTCAAACTGACAACAATGTAAGAAATGTGCAAACTCACGAGGAGATGTCTTTTATATGCTGAAAATTGTGCTGGAACATTGACTGCATAGCTCGTCAAAGGTCGATACTTACTTGTGTTGTACAAGGACTAAAAACTTACCTGACTACATTCACACTGCAATCGAGTTCACAGTGTTCCTGAGCTTTGAATAAGAGTATGTTATGTGAAAATGTCTGATGTCAGGAAATTGAAAGGATTGCATATTTTCCATCCATTGCAGAGAGGAAATAACAGTCATACACAAACTTTTAGAAGAGCATTTTCAGATATGTAGCAATGTCTTATATAACGATCAATAAACTGATTTTTTTGTGTATCTGGTTTAAATCTCTCACTGGATGCTGACGCACCTCCTGAAGTTAGCCTTGCCAAGACTAAGCTGCTCTTCCTTCCAGGGAAGGCATCATACATCCATAACCTCAGCGTTATGATATAATGTTGTCACCAGCTTGGATTGCACTGAACCTGGTTGTCAAACAAGATGACCAGCTGTCCTTCACTGCCAACATTACTTTGACACTGCGCTCCTATAGATTCATTCTCCACAACATCTGGAGGATACACCCATTCCTCACCCAGAGCGCTGCGCAGTTTCTGGTTCAGACTGTTGTCATCTTGTGCCTTGCCCACTGCAACTCATTCCTGGCTAATGTGCACATGTCAGCCATCTGACCCCTTCACCTCACCCAGAATGCATCAGCCTGGCTGGTTTACAGCCTACCCAAGTACTCTCACACTACATATTTCCTCCACACCTTGCACTGGCTATTGGTGTTTGTTCAAATGGAATTCAGGACTGTGGCTCTTGCCTCCTGTGCTGTAAATGGCTCAGGCCCATCTGCCTCCAGGACGTAGTCAACCCATACATCATAGTCCGTTCACTATGCACTGCTCACTATGAGGAAGGGCCAACTAATGTTCAACAAAATCAACTGTTTGCTGTCATGGCTCCAAAATAGTGGAACAAGCTCCCCAGTGACACCAAGATAGCAGAAACTCTACAACTCTTCCAAGTCAGACTTCATCTTGGCCCGGAAAGGTCTGACGAAAAAAAAAAAAAGAAAAACAACAACAAGAACACGCCATTTTTCATGTCCCTTATTTTCTTAATGCTCTAAATGTAGTTCCTGAATGGAGCATATTTGATAAAGCTTGAGATACCTGCTAAATTAATTGAATTTAACCAACAGGGATACAGTCCTCTGTTTTTTGGATCCTCTACTATTGTAGGAGAAGATGTCAAGGTTTTTGTTCACCACGCTTGTCTTGTCATTTGTCTCTGGCTGTGACAATACTTTTTTCCCTGCTTTTTTGTGAAGTGGTGTTTAGTGAAAGAGAAAAAAAAAATCTGCTTCCCTCTGGGAGTACCTCTTTGTGTTGCTACCATTGACATATATAAAGATGGGCAATGTGTCACTTCCTCCCACTTTACAAAAATGAAGCCAAAATATTTCATACAGCCTTACTCCGCTGACATCATTTGGAGCCAGAGTCAATGCTGCAGTGATCAGAGGTATCGAGGCTTCCCACACACCTACCTGACTCAACTGCAAAGACACTTGAGCTGTCAGTGACGTTATAACACTCCATTTATAGCGTAAAATAACTATTTAAAATAAACTTATTGGATAAATTAGCACTTGACCATACTGTACATCAACATGATAAGAACTACATAATGGGTACTGATGGGTACTGTTAG
>JBCAUF010000052.1:21844370-21855218 GCA_038406115.1 Haemulon aurolineatum | reverse complement strand
GTTTAAATGCCAAAAGTTAGCATTTTAGCTAATTGCCTGGTAAAAGGTCAATAGGCATTTGAAAATGAGACACATGGTGGGTGTTCATGTGCTGAGAGCTGCTGGTGCTTATAAGAGCAGTCCTGGACCCAGCCAACATCTTCCTCCTCAAGGGATACTTTGTGAAGTCCATTTATGGCACGTTGTCAAAGAACGGGACAATGCCGTCAAAGCTGTTATTTTTTGGGCATTGACTGTAAAGACCAGCCAAGGGATACAGTAAATCTGTGTTTTGTATGAATAAAATGAGTTCAAGCTGCTTTTCGAACCACCATGAGGTTCACAAGTTGTTCCAAATGGCCAAACCATTAAGATGCAATTTTCCACACATGCAATTATTATGAGTGCGCCCAGATAAAGGAAAAAAAACATTTTAACACATGCTGCTGAGATGATGTCTTTCTAATCACACTCCTCCGCATTACCATATCAATAACTCCAAATACCCCAGCAATCACAGAGAAGACAGTAGCAATCACCTAACAAGGTGCGTAAAATGGCCAGAGGCAACACAGACAATGTAGTGTCTGCACAAAGAACATCCACACATCTACAGTTATCTATCAGCTATGTGGAAATATCCCAACAATCAACATCAAAACAACCAAGCCATGCCCAACCAAATGTCCACACCGCCACAGCAACCATCGAGACCTGCCTGAACCAGAAAGGATGTCAACAACATGGTATGCAGCAATGCCCTGCCTTGGAAATGGCTTGAAGGTTGATGACATTACGCTTCCACTTCAACAATTAAAATTACTTCAGGCGATATATAATTCCGTAGTTAAAGAAAAAATCCACTATATTAATTTCTTTGTAAAAAAAAAAACCCATAATGAAACACTTTACTTCTTCATTAAATAATCAGTTAATCTATATATAATCTACAATGTACACCAACACCACACACACATACTCTAATGTTTTATGACTAAGATCTTCAACTGAATTCATTGAATTGAAAATTCAAATGTTGCTTGCCGCTGGTAGTACTGATAAACATATCAAAGCAAAGACCATCTCTGTGTTTCTCTGTCATCCACTTGTGTTTGTTGACACAGACGAAGCATGGCCTAAGGACGTAGCCTTATGTATCTCAATATAACTGCATATCTTTGAAAAATAGAGAACTCCAGTGCTCCATGATAATATAATGGCCTTATATTGTACTTTCCAATAGAGACAGGAAAAAAAAAACACAACGCTGACTGAATTGCCTGGGAATTACAGAAAAAATCAGAGGCATTAATCTTACCAACATGAGACTCAACGCAGAACAGAACCTGTGACCCAAGTGAATGAAAAAGGTTTGACCTATGCCAATTATATCCACAGTGGGACAAAAAAAAAAGAAGCTGGCTTGATCTGTGAGGAATAATACGTTTCACCAAGGGACAAAATGAGACCACTTGTGCTAGTGTTTGTGACAGAAGGAAAACTGTAGGGTGAATTAAATGATCGGATCTCATTATAAGTAAATTTGAGCAGCATGGACCTTAAAAGCTCTCCATTGACGTCGTGCCTCTCCCTGCGCCGTGTGAAGTGCTATCTCTCTGAAGAGCACTATGACGAGCTCTATGATTGTTGAAGAAGTTACACCATCAGCTGTCTTTCTAATTAAAGGCAGAGACGATAATTGCTCTTAAAAGAACGCATTTTCAGGAGAACACTCAACACTTCCCCACACCCTTCGCCTACACACAAAATGCATAAACACACACACAGAGATATAATTTGGCCTAATACAAACCTCTAAGCCAGAAACCATCGGAAAAGCTTTTCCATTCTTTAGGGGTTATTATCAAGCCAAAAGAAAGAATCTTGCAGGCCTGTCATCTATCAATTGCGTATAAAAAAACAGTCTTCAAAGCTCAAGGCTAATACATTTGGTGCATGACAATAAAGCTTTCCCAAAACCTATAGAGTCCTTTGAGTAAGTGGCAGTGGAAGACTTAAAAGTGTTTCTTTGACAAACCACTTAGTTCTCTGATTTTAGAGGACGAGTAATGATCCCTTTCTGAAAGGGAAAAGTGGGGGGGGGGAGTGTGGGCTGGATTGAAAATAAGCCTCTGTGATTCTCAAACTGGTTTTAATAACCTGCGTAAACTCGAATAAATCAAAGAACCAATCACTCCATTCAAACACTTGACCACAGTTGCACGGTCTTTCATCATTTCTTTTCCCCAGGGTGGCTGTCACTGCAAGCAATTCCTTCTCTTAGGCTAATTATTAGATGTGTCAATGTTTAAGACGGAGCTATTTCACTTAGAAGAACACAGCCACTAATGACTAAAAGTTGATATTTGCATCCACTGACAAGAGTGACATGCTAGATTAATTTTTCCAATATTGAGGAAGCCTGATGAAAGTGACACATTTATAAGTTGAATACATTCTTGAGGTACATTCTGATGGGTATGATGCTAATATTGATAAGCCTGCAATACCGCTGCAGGCTGCTCTAATTGTCTAATTATAAATTGTGCCGTGAGAGAGTGCTAGTTTCTGCTCCCATGTCTCAATAGTCTGCAGAGTTCATGCAACTGTTTTGAATTTAGGCCTGTCTTTGAACAAAGCTTCAAGAGACTTAACACGTTAGAACATTTTACCACAGAGAATCCCATCACAATCAGCAGAGGAGATTGGGGAGCAAGTCTATCCCAATCCCAATTAAGAAATGCATTGACATTCAATTTTTGAGAAGACATAAATGGTTCCTTTTCATGTACGACTATGTTGAAGATCGCATTCAATCTCAGAAGCCAATGTGGAGTTTGACCCTGCTGCCCTGTGATGTCCAGCATCATCGGGCAGCATATGAAAAATGCTGATATGCTGGGTTTGTTTACCTTGCAGATGAAGCTTGCTCTCAGGGCTCTGCAGCAGGATTGAGCTAACCGAGTCCAGATTGTCATAGCTACTGCATCCCAGTGGCCCTGACAGTGTCTCTGTCACCTGCAAGAGAATTAAGACAGATTTGAGAGGCGGGAAAATGCACTGGTGATGTGTGTCAATATGTGTGCTGGTGCCAACATCTGCATGCACATTACTGTATGTGAATATCGAAGTCTCAGAGCCTCAGTCTTCAGAATATGGCATATTCCTCTCACTGCTCACATCTAATACGGTATATTTCTCTTACAGAACAGTTTATACAGTAAGACAACATGTGCAAAATGAGAGATCACAGGACCCACCAGCCATTAACAGCTGGTAGTAAGACGTTAACACCTGTTCTTGACTGCTGTCAGTGGATAATGTAACAATGATGAGGTGATTTCCTTTCTTTAAATTTTCTTTCACATTACAGTGCACACTGGTGTATTTAACACAGACAAAGACAGAATGCTTTGAGGTTGTCACACAGGAAACATGCTTTATAATCTTCATGAGCCATAATGTGTGGACTAATTCACCCAACGTTCAAAAGGCTTAATCACATTTCAAACTACATCTTTGCACAATGCATCTTCAAGTAGCAGATGGTGACATGGTCGCAAGGATGTGATTTCTTTCAGGGTCACATTACAGTAAAGGTTTTTTTGTTTTGTTTTTTTAACAAGAAACATTAATGGACATTTTTGTCCTTGTTCTGTTCCAAACAATAGCACTGAGTCTACAGCAGTGGCTGTTGTTGCCCACTCCTAACCACCATCAAAAGCAATAATGACAGTATTCAGATGTGAAGAGGCTGCTTTAAAATATACAGCCCCCACATTTGAGACCTTGAGGAGGCTGCTCTTGAAAAGAAAGAAAGAAGTAAAATGTCTTCTCTTTTCAGTTGCCTTTGCTCATTAAGTTCTTCCAGTGGTTCCTAATACTATTCTTACAAGGGTCCAAGAAGCTAAATGAGAGTGTTCAGCCAAGGAAATGAAGAGAGAGACTAGATGAATCTGACTAAATACTGAAGTATTATCTTTTTTTCCTGCAGGTCTTTGTTGGGCACAAAAGAAAAAAAAAGCTGCATGGTGAGGTCGAAAACGAGGCTGATGAGAACAGTGAGAGTTAACCAGAAAATGAAGTTGCCGGCCAAATAACCAAAACAATGAGCTGAAAGGCGCTACGAAGGTCCACTGAGCTAAGGGGAACCGCAGAGACAGCTGATCATTTTCTTTGGGTTAGTAACACAAATTAATAACCCATTTCACATACGGGCAGTCATGTGATCCAATGTTAATTTAAAAAAAAAACATGGACTATAGCTGCTTTAATTAAGAGCGGGAAATCCAGCAAAAAGGGAAAATGGATGGTACAGCGAATATAACTGTAGTAAACTGAAGTAAAGCATAAACTAAATTCAGTACCACCATGGAACCGTAATGGACCAAAATGATGTGTTTAAAAAAATAATTAAGCTTTGTTTGAAATGATCATTATATTCATGAGATTAGAAGGCATGGATACAGTTGAGAGGGCCTTCCACGCTGATCCACAGGATTGGGATTGAGGCCAATTTGGACATGCCTGATGAGTTTCCAATACAAATTTGCCTATGGTAACCCACTGTGCACTCTGTACATCAACTGTTAAAAGCATGCCTTTGAGCTTCAATAATAAAACACCAAACGTAGACAAGATACTTGTGCTTGAAATGAAATGTGTGTAATCTCTAGTCATACTGAACCTGACAGAGAAAACCAGATAAACAAAATGACCAAATTGTTGAAGTGTCCACTACCCTTGGCCTCGGTAACTAGTGCGTTCTACACTTTAGTGTGTGTTTGTGTGTGTGTCTGATTGACAGTGTGATACCATTTTTCCTGTCTTTAATGTTGATGCTGCACCAGATGGTGGGCTGACAAGCAAGAAATTAGACAGATGTATATCTTACCCTTGGCATCAGGCTGTTTGGGGGAGGGATATGCAAAATCATGGAGAGACCGACAGGGACAGACTGTAGGAGAACTATACAAACTCACTATTCATTGGCTTTGCTTTTATATAAATGTAGCTAATTTTCATCATCCTAGGATATGTGTCATTCACACCACGGTGCTGTCACATGACTGCATGATTTAATCCCTTTTATTGTTTAGAAACGTTTAGGAACTCTGAACCTGCCAGGATGTTACTGTTGAGTTGGAGTAATGTTCTTAATTTATGTGTGTGTTAAATGCATGTAAAATTTAACAACCAATGCATTAAATATGGAGTAACATGCAACTCTGGAAATATTCTATAATAATAAAGTGATGTCATAATCAATATAAAATGATAATATTTATTAAGAGAAATGTATTTAGGCAAATACTCTTTGGTACCCCTGTGCCTTGAATATTCACACTGAAATAATTGGACTATAAAGTTCATCAAGTCTGTTTATTTTTGCATCTATAAAAATCTCTTGTTTACATCCTAGAAGGATAATGGAATCCAAATGACACAGAACAGGATATTAAGGCTAACAACATATTAACGGTTAACAAAATTGCATTTTTTATGAAGTCCTGCTGTTACTTTATGCGATGGGAGAGCAATAATCTGAAGTTAATTTTCATATAAACCTATTATTTGAGGCTTGAATAAAACCAATGTTTCACCGTATTTAAGAGGAGAAAGTGTGAAATACTATAAAATTATCACATTTAAATGTGTGGAGCAGTCTACTAAATACTTATTTCCGGTGAGACCCAGGATTATACTCTTTAAGTGAGGGGGGATCAAGCACGGCAAATCAGTCCTATCTTGTCAGGGAACTCTTTGACTCTTCATAACTTTATGTTTACCTATGGTTTACAATATCAGTACTGTAGCTTGTATGGTTTCACAAACAACCCACAAAACTCCAATGCACTTTTGTCAAAACTGAAAATCAATTTTTTGTTGCAAATAAACATCACTGTTTAGTGCCCGCTATAGAGGCCAGTGCAATTTGATTGTAAACACAACAAAATTAATGTTTTGCTGTTTTTTTGTTAAAGTGGAAACTATTTTGTCTGACTATTTATGGTGTTTGTGCAACATTGGTGAAAAAGGTTATGAGATGATCATCAAAGTGCTCCACGACTTCCAATCATGTCCCTTTCTCTACTTCCTCCCAGTCAGGCATTGGACTTTGAAATGCAGTGCATGGCCTGCATAAAGTGCATGTGCAGATTGATTACAGAGCTAGACTTGCCTATCACACTCTACCATCTTGATGGCTGCTGACATTGCGTTTTTTCCTCCCTTTTTGTTGTGCTTATCGCTGAATGAATTACTTCCTTCAAAAGGTTGTGTTGCATGATCCATGGTGACGGAGCAAAGTGAATATCTGTCCTCAGTCGCCAACGGACATGTTCCCAGGTGGCAATGCGGATGTATGCACGAGCTAGCTCAGGCAAATTCACATTAGTAGTTGCACACACGCACGCACACACACACACTCTAATGGATGTGCATAAACATGAGCACAGCTTGCCATGGCCAGTTTACCATACAGCAATTTTTCTCCAAGAATTATTATTCCAAATTGGGAGCAGACATACCCAGCTTTATGGATTAGAGACTGACCCTTGTAATCTGAATGACTTTAGGAGAGCTGTATGCAGCACTTGTTAGGCTCTCTCTTTTCTTTCTCTCCAGCACACACACCATAAGAGTGCTGTGCACCAGATTATGAAAATGGAGTATAACGTAATAAAAATACAAGGAGCAATCAAAGGACTGAAGTGGGCCGAGGGGGACTTAGAGGATTTGGATTATTAAGCAGAACACAACAGTGGAATCCCACTGGGCCCAGACTATATCACAGCCCACAGTCAGAAACCACGGTTCTGGAACACCCTCTCTAATTGTCATCTGTCATCAAGAAAATCATCTAACCAAGTAAATAAGAGATGATGCACACGAGATCCCAAGTTTCCTCTGCTTCTGTATTTTCTGTTGGCAGCCAAACGCACATGAGCTATTCCCCAAGTCCCAAACGTTGGAAAACTAACTTTCTCCCGTCTGCGCAAACTTCTTTGTTTTTCAAAATGCAAAGTTCCTCCTGGTGACATACATAAGTGCAGCAGCAGTACATCAGGTGCGTGTAGGCGAATATGTGGGTTCTGGATGTGTGTGTGTGTGTGTGTGTGTTTGTGCCAAGACTCAACATTGCTTCTTTCTTTTCATTTTAGAATTAATCCTATACGAGCTTGTGTATATGCACAATCTTAAGAAATCCACTCCTTCTAAATTTCCTAAAATTAGAACAGAAGTGTTTGGAGCCATTTTATAGGAAGATGCCTAGTTTACGCACTCTAATTAGGCACCTGTAGCAGACAACATTAAGTATTTTCCGTGTATTGCATTTATCTTACAACTGATGCCAGCGCCGCCCCATGTGTTTTTAGCACATGAGACTATTCACTTGTACGGTTGACCTTTCGCATCCACCTGCCTTTAGTAAAGCACCAATTCAAAATCTAATTGGCTTCCCAGAGTTTGACAATCTCTAGTTCCAGCAGTCGACACGGGAGGCAAAGGTTGACTCACAATAGAAGAAATGCATGCTATTATTGCATGAGGCAACATAAATATTCTTACCGAGAGTAATTGTAAAACAGACACACATTATCACGGAGCACTCAGTGTGAATTGTGAGGGATAATCATAGGCCTCTCAATCGTAAGATGAATGTCACAGGACTTCCTCACGCCTAATTAGAATTATTGAGAAGTAGGTCATTTTCAATCAAATAAAAGGTTGTTATCAGTTTTTTTCTAACAATGTCTAAATAATTACTTGTTTCATTTTAAGGAAGCGTTATGTAGCCTCTGCTATATATGCTTATGTCTGTATCCCCATGTATCAATAGAAAAACAGTAAACAGACGAAGACGCTCCTTTTATTTTCAATTAAATTACTTGGTACAATAATTCATGGCATGAAATCAAAAGGCGCTCATTCTCTGCGGACTCAATCAGTATTAGTTTTACATTAGCATTGCAGCTCTGTGAGAAGGGAGAAAGGAGGAATTGTATGCGTTAAATATCACCCTTGGATGTGTATCAAATATTTCAGTTGTGTAATAAAACCACTTTCCACCAAGTTCATTAAAATTATCACAGCATATGGAGCTCTCATTATTTCTGTAATTCCTGTCACTTGTCATGGGAGCAGTGCGTTCTCACCACTGTTTTTTCAAACCAGAGGAGTATATTTCTCAGAGACCAAACCCTGCATTATGCTTTGTCCCCAGGTTGCATTTCAACTTGAAAGACCGAGGAGAATAAAAGTGCGGTTTGAAGCTATGTGAGATAAGGAAAACAAGGGATGAAGGCAATAAGATGGGTGAGTGGGACAGGGAAGAATACTGTAAGGTTGAACTGTCTTCATTACGCATTGCCTCTGCTGAGCCTTCCTAATATGCCCATCACCTGCCATTCTCTTAATGACTTGCTATTTCTGGATAAATAGAAATGAAGAGACATGCTCCTCAGTAATTCTCTGAGCCTGGTAGTGGGAGATCTCTGAGGACTTTTTTTCCTGCCTTGTTCATATCATATTACATGTGGCTAGTGTTACTGAAAGTCACATCCTGATTCTTCACGTAAAAGCACATTTCTCTGGTGTATCTATAGCATTCCTGGTACGGTCTGTAAAAGCCAGTTTTAATGTAACTCATTTGTTTTAAATGATACCGAGAAAATTATCAACTTTGGGGCATTTCTAATTATAACCGTGGCACCCTCAAGTGCGCAACTCAAGCAACACTGCATATAAAATCTGTCATGCTTGCTTGTGGCGAATGCAAATTAGATGTAAACTGCTCCAAACTTGCCTACCCCAGTCGACAAAAATCTGGGTCACACCGTACACATGTTTAATTTCCCTTACCTCATGTGAACGAGGTATGAGGCTCAAATGACGGGACTGTGATATAAGAAACAGAATAGTGTGGCTGTGGCCGCTACACGACCACCACCCGCAAGCACTGCAGCATCATCAGGAAATATGCATATTGAACGCCGGTGTAAATCAGTCCAGAGTTACTGTATGGATAGGTGACCTTGTGAGGGATGCAGTAAGCACACTCCCCCAGCAGGAACGCACACTTGCACACTTCACGCATGAATGAGCACATGGTGCACACGCCGCAGTCAGACGCGCGGCAACGCCGGCACGCTCGCATGCAGTCGCGATAGCAGGCGAGCACGTACGCCCTCAGTTTCCTAATCGCACTTCTTCCCGCATAATCACACTTTTCCGCGGGAAGACGCTCGCTCGTAAAACTGACATTTTCTTTCCATTAAAACACTCCATTGGGTAGCTTATTTTCATTCCTAAATGACCCTTCCTCCCCACTGGAGTCCTAGCTCGCAGCAAACAGGCTCAGCCACACAAAGACAAACAACCACATGTCATTTATTTCTATCAGCAAGGTATGCAATTGTTCACAGTGGGGAGAGAACACTCTTTGTATTGACCATATGCGTTTTTTGGTCTGCTTGAAAACCCCACCGACGTATAATAAATACAGAGAAATTATAGCCACGTCCCCATTATTAAATGAATTATTGTTCCCGCTGAAGGACTACTAAAGGGAAAAAGAAATGGTACACGAGTGGAAAGGCATAAGAGCTGTGCAGCCAAGTGATTAAGTGTGGTTGAAAATGTTGATGAAAACAGATTTTGACACAATAAGTCACAGAAAAATATGATTTATGAATCGGCATAAATGGTTAATGCCTCCATGTTGAATGGATACTTTGATTTTTTTTTTTTTTGCTATTTAATAAAACATCTGCAATACATTCATAGAAATAAATGATGTACGGCAGGAATCCCCCATACTCTAAGATCTCATTACATTGTAACCTCAGGCCAGCTTGTTCAGTACTGTGGGTCTAATGTGAGCTTGTTTGTTTGTCTGTGTGTATACTTGCATGCTGCCATAGCTTGTGAAAAAACAGGTAATGCGAGAGAGCAGATTTATTTTACAGTCACCCGTGATTGCGTTAATCACCTTTTGGTTACATGTACATTCGTTTAGTGCTTTTGTTTCAACTTTTATCTTCATTATGCAGCTGTGGTTCAGGTGTATTTTTCAATGCACACGGGAGGGAAAGAAAAAAGCATTTGTTTTAGCAGATGTATTTCTGGATAGGTGGGTCTCAGGTAAATAACAAGGCTAAGATTCTGCTGAGGGCGCCAGCAGCACAGTGGGGATATGTCTTGGTTTTGATTAACGTTCACATGTAGCTAAGACCTCTTAAGCAGTGCAAAGGCTCAGGGAGACAGAACAGGGCATCAAGGAAAGGTTTGATAGATTCAGCCAGCCACTATGCACGTAGTCCATCAGCCCACACATTTAATGGTGAGCAATTGGATATAGTGTGCACAGAGGAAACACACACACAGGGAGAGGGAAAAAGCTATTCCTTGCTGTTTAAAGCATCTAATGTTTGACATTTTGGTTACTGCTGATTGTGATTACTGGAGAATTTTTTTATTTTATATTATTTCAACAATAAAATCAGTGCTACTTAGACAGCAATTTGTACATGCCCTTTAAATCACTCTATAATGTGTTTTCAGCATTCAAAGCATTGCAGCTTGCGCAGCATGAGCTACCTGTAGGAGTCCAATAACAATCAAACAATTGTTTGTATTTCTCCCTGTTGAAGAGACGACTGAGTTCATAATGAGAAAGCTTTGCATTAGCCTGCACAGATGTCTGATGTCATCAAAGACTGATTGTTATATTTCCTGCTGGCTGCCCTGATGTTCACGTAGTGTGCTGCCGCCTCATTAGTAGTCTGATAATGACACAGTTAATCAAATAATGCTTCAAAAAATTACGCACAGCAATGCATTTTGTTTTGATATACAGCACATATT
>JBCAUF010000052.1:21822923-21838780 GCA_038406115.1 Haemulon aurolineatum | reverse complement strand
AGAGGGGAGAGATAAGTCTAATTTATTTTTCATGGATCTCTGTTGTAGGTGTGCGTCCAATACACCTCTAGGATGCCTATACTCCTGCTGATCTGCACTGCAAAAACAAGGAGTTTGGTGAAAATATCTCCAGTGGTCATGCAGTTTGATGTGCACAGACATTTGCTTGGTAATTTTGCAACAGTCTACTTGTGCATTATTCAAACAGGCAAGCCACAACGGCTTTTTTCTGTTTTGTTACCCCAAGACAGTTGAATTCAATGGAAAAAAAATACATATAAAACCTCAAAAACAGCATAGCTTTAGCTCAGATGAGACTTTGCTTGCATTATTGACATATTCACATTAAAAATTTTTGAAACTGATGTTAGTAGAGCATAGTGTTAAAAATACCAGCATCCTCTTCCTGCACCATCTCAATGATAAGAAACTCCCAGTCCCCAGATCAGCTTTGTCAAAACAGATGTTTAACACCATGTTTGTGTTATTCAGCTCATAGATGACAAAATGTAAAACAGTTTTCGTCCGTGTTACTTTAAGAAAACTGGAAATCATTTGATTATTTGCATCTGTACCCTTGCTGACGTACAAATCTCAAGTGTGATTTTGAGGGATTCATTTTGTAAGGTAATAGTTCATAAATTGTGGTCTACGAGGGATATTATCTGGGGGTCTCCAGATAAACTGAGACACTGACCCATGTCATAGTTAACAACATAGCTTTTCAAATGGGGCTCCAGAGCCCAAATCCCTCAATCTGAGGTCAACCTTGAGTATTGGAGTTCAGATGGTCTTCGCTGATATTTACGGGAGGTGATTCTCTGCTGCAGGATGAAAGTCTATATGATTGCGTGGCATTCCGATTTCTCTGAGGTGCGGCCCATTTTCTCATCTGCAATCTGGTTTCTGAAAGGAACTGTGTGACTGCAGACCCATGGAAAACCGGAGAAGTCTAAATAATTATGATCACTTAGGCTTGAAATTAACACCAGCTAACTCAGCTCAGTGTAGGTAAAATTTGACTGTGGCAGGTAAGGCAATTCTGCCTGCATCTTTGTTGACTGACATTTATTCCCTCTGTTTCCCTATATACGTAAAGCTTTTCAGTTGCAGAGGCTTCAAAAGTACGTGCTTTATGCATTCTCTCCCACCTACATGTTTGAAACAGAAAAAAAAAACACAATACATTTTCAGTTTACTGCACAGCTGTCTTATTCTCAATTCCTGTATTGAGTGTAAGGTATAATGAAGTTCATAAATTGTTCTGTTTTTGTCATTGTTCAGCTGTAAACAAAAGAATTGTGTTTATGTATGCTGTGATATGTTTGGTATATTTAAGTGAACATAAGTTGCACTTGGGTGGGATGATACTAGAAATGAAGTTTCTCTTAATCAACACCTGCAGGTGTTCTGGGTTATCAGGGTCGATGCAACTATACTGGAAGTGCAACAGAAGCCATCAGTGCCGGCTGCTGAACTGCAGACTTGTTAATCAAGTGGATGTCTTCACAAAGCAAAATATCCCACGGGTTCAGTCCAACTTCATCTTTTCCAGTCGTGACATATGTATTGCCTTGCAAACTAGGTATGAGCAAGGTCATCGCAGACTAGGGGGGTTGTGTTGGGCCCTGGGAAGTATTGTTTATTCAGGTATACACATGGAATTATAATGTTTATCACTGCCTGGACTGGTTTACTATCAGACACGGTGTGCGCCATGCTTTGTTTTAATACTTAATACTTTTTCCTGCAGTAAAGCTGTCCTGAGTGGTCTCATTTCAACAAGCATTAGATTAAATTTATGGTTAAGACAAAACTGTAGAAGTCATTACAATTCTGACATTTCGTTTATAAGAGCGGGTGTAATAACCAGCTGACAAAATACTTTGATTTGTGTGATAATTTGATAACAAGGGCAACTCCAGTTTGCATAATTTACTAAATAGAAATTGCTCTGAAGGAAGTCGAACACCAAGCCCTGTACGCTGCATTGTTGTTATCATTAGCATGACAAGTAATATTAATAATGAACTGAAAGAGTGACTCATTTTGTGTACAGTTAGTGTATTTGCATGACTTTCAAAATAAAACCTTAATTCAAGCTAATACTCTCTCCCTCTTCACCTAAGTCATGAATGAACATTTGGGCTAATTACTGAAACATGCTCACAAGGGAAGGGTAAAACTCTGGCCTATTTGGTTTTACTTGATTTTATTTATAATTCTTTTTTTTTCTTTCTTTTTTTTTTTTTTTTGTAGAATTGCTCTCCCTAGTCCCTTCTCCTTGGGCTCCCAGGGTGAATGAGCATGTGAATGACTACAACTGGCAAGCTGTTCCAGGCTCACACAGCTCAAAAACCCATTTTCTCCAACACAGTCGCATGCAAATAAATGTACGTTTTACCATCCATCTGCCCCTGCTAGCACACTTTGGCCTGCGGAGGCATCGGTTTATTGTCATCACATCTCCTCGTCTGTAGGAGTTTGTGAATTAAAAGTAGCTCATCCGTATAATGCTGCCTTGCAACTTATGCCTATATGTACTGTACATTCATTGGGATTCACAGTTGATTTGTATTACACGCCACCTGTTAGATATGTGGCTGTCAAATCACACACTTGGTGACAGCAAAGAATTTTTTTTTTTCTCTTTAACCTACTGTATTTCTAATAACAGTTTTCTCACACAAGTAGTGGTGCGAGAAGCAGGGTATTGTAGCAAAAAGCCTGAAGGAAAAAGATATGATTAAGAGAGAGCATGTGACTTTGATTACTGTTGATTACTGAGACGTGGTGAAAGTGATATTTTCTTAACCTTAACCATAAGGACGGTCCCCCCTCCTCTTAATTAAGTAGTTTTCGTCGTCAGTAGTTGTTTTGGAGGGCAGTCACAAACACCCTCTATGTTGCTTGTCTCATGAGTCTTCTCTAATTAACGTGAAATGGCAAATATACTAAGTAGTATATAATGCAAATGAATACTAGAAAAAAACATGTATTCGTATTTGATTTTTGGTCCAGCTGTCAGGAACATGCATAAAAGGTACTGAACATAATATTCACTGTAGGCATGCTGCATATGACCACGAAATAACATTCCTCGTCATTCGTGTTTGTATGTGTACGTTGAATTTGCACCGACCTTGATGGCATTGGTGGATATTTGGATCTCGTGCAGCTTCCTCAACGTGCCGTCCCGGTCAATGAAGTAGGACGACGCCAGCTGATGAAGGGCTTCGACGTTCTGAGTAGCATTGGCAAGCTTCCTGTCCAGCTTGTTTTTGGCCAGGTACATAGTCAGCGCCTCCTCTCCTACAGGTAGCACAAGGAAATGGAAATATGATGAGGATTATCTGTGCCTAATGCCTCGGAAGTTTTGAGGGAAAAAGTACTTGATGTACTTAAATGTGCCGGGGTAAAATAGAAAGGGAGGTATTTAAGGTCTCAACTGAATAAATTACCTAAATTTAAGGTGCACTGAATAAATAATGTGAGTATATTGAAGATATCTTCATTTGCGTGAATTGTCCAATCCTGGCTTATCTCAGCTGCCAAATAGAGCTCTTAAAAGGAGAGATAAGTCAGAGGTCTGAATACCAAGGCAAGCAGTTTTAGCTTGAGAAACCAGATGCCCCAGTTTTCCAGGAACAGTCTCAGTATTTGCTGCTCTATCCCCAGCTGGCAGCTTCCCCAGAAATGTCCCCGGATTTACCCCTATTGGGATGGCATTATTTCCATGAGAGGTCTAGTGATATAGGATTTTACCCCGATACCACAGGAATTTTATCCCGTGGAGAACAAATATATCACATCCGCTATCTTTTTTTTTTCTCTCTCTCTCTCTTCTTTTTCAGCTGCCCAAGGAAGGGAATAGGCAAAGTGGATATAAACTCACACAAACAGAAAAAAACATTGCAGAGATTTAATTGCTGCAGAGAAAATTAGGAATGTAGAGATGAGCACAGGAGCTGCTTCAGCTGGTGTTAAGACCATAAGGAGCCACTTGAGGAGTATCTATACAGTAGGATTGTGTGGCCTGTTCCTGGATTACCATAGCTCCACTGATTTTTTTTTTCTTGGTTATCTGGATGACTGCCTAAATGTACTTTAATCAAATTACTGACCCTGTCTGGTGATAATAACACGCTGCCTGGAGAGGTGTTAAATCAGCTTTTTTTTCTATTTAACACAGACATGGTGTGTTTTTTTCCCCCTGTATTCTGCTTTTGAACCACAGAAGAATACCTTACCGAGCCTGTTGAATCAACAACAATCTGCACACAACACAAAACACTCACAGCGATGGGAAGAATTGAAATGTTTCTCATCTGATCATGAGAACTTGATTGGTGTCTTGTTGACAAAACTATCTTCCAGAATTCAGCCGAACACTCCTGATGAGTCATTGTTGGCTGCGGCGGCGGTGGGGATGGTTCAAATGCAGATTTGGGTCGACCTGAAATGCTCGCTCATTCACTGAGGAAAAGAGGTAGAGTGGCCACCTCTAGTGTGATGTGAATTTCAAATCACTGCCACTGTAATAAGGTCACAACTACTGTGAATATGAAACTGATTATGCACACAAAAATCAGCATGTCTCTAATCCCCCTCTGTAAATGCAGTCCTGTGCCCAGAAATAAAATTGAAGAGCTGAAAAATGTAAACCCTGAAACACCCTCAACCTTTGCCATATGTGTGTACAGTATGGACTGTATGTCAAGTCTGATTGTCCGCAAGAAAACAGGGGAGGGGGTTGCATTTAAGTGGAAACCGGTGACCTTTCAGTAAGTGTCTGTGCGCCACAAAGGGGAAGAATGTTAACGCTTAGAGCTGTAACAGGGCCAAATATTTACAGAGCACCAGACAATCTCCCCAATTTGCATGTCATATGTTTGTTTGTTGACACGCCATGAAGGGTTGAGCTGCTCATTCTACACACATCGAGTTTTTCCATCTCTCATTCCTACGAGCAGAAACAGACGCACACAGAGCAAACAAGCAAACACCAATTCATTTCCGCGGGCTCACACAAACTTGCCTTCGAAGATTACTGTTCAAACGGCAAAACCATATGCCCTGAACCCGCTCGAGAGCGTGTCACATATGTTCAGGTTACCAGTGATGTGAATGGTTATTTTGCCCCCGGCGATGCATCGGAGTTGGTCACTTAACTTGTGGTGACCGTGACTAGGGGTGGGTAGCAGTCAGGGCCAATGTCTCATGCCTGGTTAGAGTACAAGCGCGGAGGGGATGAGGCCCCCGTTCTCTGACGCTGCCATTGCTCTCTCTCCCTCTGGGGTTAGCAAAGTTACTTACACACACTTGACTTACACTACTGCACAAGAATAATGGTCCCACATTAAGCCGCTGATATGTCCCTTTTTTATCTATATTGCAACTTAGCGTGGCATAAAGGAGGTCTTCTGTACATAAATATTTTGTGGTTATTGCTGCTGGTCCGGCAAAATCATTACCTCTGAGGCTTTAAAAAATTCATCTGTGTGCACCTCTCTGTAAGTAATACATTGTGTTACATTATTACAGGGCACCTCACTGGCACGCTGCCAGAATTAATCAGCTCATGCAGCGCTTATGTGTTTACAGCTGAGAGGTATTTAAAAACAATGTACTGATTCACCCCAACCCAGTACGAGTGCGTATGACTACGTATGAACATTGTGGGGTTTTTGTTTCCTCTCTTTTTCTTTTTTCTCCCTTCTGTGTGCGTGCATGTCAATGTCGGCGAGGGTTAGGAGTTCAAGTAGGGTTTTAGAGTAATGGAATGGATGGGAGTGCTCCATTTGGTGTTAATGGTACATATGCGGGTCACTTTATGGAGAACATTAAACTATACTGCTTTCTACAGTGCAGGGGAAAGAAGCTAATGGATGTTTTTGTTGTTTTGTTTTTGCTGGGTTTTTTTTTTTCCCAAAATACTTAAAACCATATAGATCCACAAAGCACATGTGCATGTACAGTCGAATCCATCAGAACATGTCTCGTTGTTTTATGCATTGAAACTGTGTGCATCTTAATAATTAGCAATTGTTCTGTATTTAACATATAAGTTAAAAAAAAATAAATGATTGTCCTAAGCTCAACACTGTATTTCACTACAGACTACAGCAGAGAGCAGTAAAACTCAACTAGGTAATATGTGGACACTACAATATAGTCAAGAAAACATGATAAACATCACTGTATAAACAAATGGTCACTGATTCATGTAATAATTTCTCCTTTTAAAACAGGTGGCTAGACTTACTGAAATAAAATCCATTATAAATGCATACACACAATGCATTCACATAGGCAGAGGAATGAATTGAGCCAATTTTCTATTCAACTATAACTAGATTGTCCCCGCTTTATGCAAGAGATACTCTGAAAGTGGGGCTGCTGCTTTGAGATAGCCACGCTCTCAGTGCCCAATTATGCCCCGTACTTTTTATGTTGGCAGCAGAACAACAGCGGCCACACAAAGTTTAAAGTATGATGCGGCAAAAGGTAGTCGTGACAGCTGCCACGGGGTAGTCTTCCACCACAACCCGGGGCATGGCCAGTGCTCTGCATATGAACTCTAGCCTTAGGCCTCAGTGACCACAAGTCATTTCAATAAACTACTTCTTCCCCTTCAGCGCTGAACACATTAGACTGCTGCATTGGAAAGGTCTCTGATTCAGTCATACATGTTGTGCATTCACCAGGGAGTAAAAAGGCAAATTAGTCTCCAGAGCTAAGATATAGTCCCTCTTGCATGTGAAATCTTTATTCTCTAGCTCATCAAGCTGGAGATACACTGATATAACCTCTCTTGATCTGGTATGACCAGCAACTTATGGAGATGATGTTATCTAATATTAGTTAAAATTGCAGTTTCTATTGCTACAAACTTGATGACCTGCCTCTTTATGTGGTTACATCATCTCACTTTAAAGGTATATTATACAGGATTTTCCAATGTACAGACATATAAAAATGATCCCTCTCAGTCGTCACTTAGGATTCATTAGAAGTAAGTGGTAGTGTTCTGCAGAGACCGTGCCATCTGCCTGTATTTTTTTATTCTCTATTTATTTTGCTGTGTTCAAGATGTGTCTGGGCGTTGGCAAACCTTTACTTAATGCACCTTTGAATGCTGTGTTTACAAAAATGACAGATCCTGCATGGTGTCCCTTCAAGAGCTAAAACTGTGTCTTTTTGCCCAATGTGCAGGACAGCGAGCTTTTCAAAAATGTAGTTATTGTGATTTAAATTGCTTGTTTGTTTTCCTGCGCCTTCATAAACATTTGCATCTACCCTCTCGCTCTCTCAACTGAAATGCTCTAGATCTTTCTGTATGAATACCAACAGAATTCACGGTGAAACAGCAGCACTCTCACTCAAAGCAGAAAACTGATTTCAAACATACGAGGGAGTGGGAACGACAGATGTGGTGAAATATGCCTCTCACAACTTCAGCAAAATGCAAATCTGTCCTTCAAGCTTTTTTTTTTCCAATAGCAACACCTTCCTCTTGCATTTATACTCAGCCCTGGTTGTGCAGCGACTTCGTCACCGTTCTGAAGCCTTGGGTAAATAGACGGGCTTGGATTTTATTGTCAATAAACATACTGCACCTACAGTATTCTTCTCAGTGGCTGCAGGCAAACCAGAGATGTTAAGCATCTATGTCAAACGGTTTTGATGTGTTTCCCAGTTTCAGCTTCAGAACTCGCACCGACTCACAGTGGTGGTGTCTTTTTATATGGAAGTCTAAGATGTGTTCGCACCGTTTAAACTTCAAGTCTCCCACGCGCGGTGTGCACCCAGGACGCAAGTCGGGTCATATGTTGCACTTCAAAATACGCGTCGCTTGTTGCCTCCTTTAAAGGGTCCACATATGCCAGAAACTCGGCTTCAGGTGTTCTGGGGGAGTCAAAATGTTCTGACAGCACAAAAGCAGCAGGTAATTGTTAATTATTTCCCCAGTCATCTTCAGCAGACAGTAGTGTTAAGAGAAAGTACCCGACAATCTCGGTCTCTCAAAAACATGTCAGAATAGAGCCTACCCTGACATTACCTCACCACCACAGATTTAGGCCCCACGAGCTTTGAATCACCACCGTCCAATTTCGGCAAAAACAGGTGTTATAATTTTTATTACTAATGTTGTTATTTTTATTTGAATGTAAATAAGTCAAAGATGATCAATGATCTTTGAGCCTTTAAAACCAGATTAATCTTTTTAAGTGTAACAACCACGGCACGATTTCATCATTGCCTCGCAGCACTCTGCCAACCAGTACCCCCCCCGGGCAAAAGAAAATATATAAGCCTTTATACTCAGTGAAGAGCGTCTCCATAAATCTGGGGGAAAAAAACAAAGGGTATTGTCACAAACTGTTTTCTTGTTCTCTGCACACAGGGTATTGGTGCCCAGTGCTTCCAGGCACCACAGGCACCATTGTTTTTTTGCCATGAAAAGAAGCCAAGGGACAATAAAATACAAATGAATGAATAAATAGATTGGAAAAAAGTCACTCTTTATCTGAAGAGTACAGTAGCAATACTGTACTAAACTTAGGCATTTAGTTGTAAACATGGGACAGGGTTACACAATCAGATAAAATGGCTAGATTAAATGAGAAAATACAACAGCACTGGTCAGCTGTTCACACACGCAGTTGTAATGGTAAAAGTGTTTATTTGCGTAAACAGATATCTCCAATTTGATTTACTTTCCGAAATTATGCTTTAGTTTAGTTTAGTTTTTTTTCTGGGTGTGTTTTGATGTGTTAGGTTCTTTTAATAAGAGACCACTACATCTTTAATTTTCTCTAATCATGTTTTGCTATTGTGCATTAATTGAAAATCAATCAAGCTAGTGTTGGTTCATTAATTGTAAGAATGGCCACAGTCTGTGTTTGCAAAACTGTTGCACTTGGTCTGAAGGAGGGAAAAAACTGACATCAACATGGGAGTCTGAAGTACTTTTGCCTCTCCCTGCCCTAGCACTTACTGTTTCTTTGAAGGCCATCTTTCCCCAGCACCTTAACCATGACCATGTCATTTCCCCAACCCCATGCGAGCAGCTTCAGTTGCCTTAATTTGACCATTCGTTGACAGGAGGTGCTTTGTGGTTCTGTTTCCATTCTGTCTTACACATCAAAAACGCTCTTTGAGGCCTAACAGACATGTTTGGTCGTGTTCATTTCCTTCCTCATGAACCAGTTGCAAAGTTGGTCGTTTAATAATTCAAATTGTGCATTGTTTGCTAGCTTGCAGTCTTCTTCACTGCTCTTGCAGGTGCACTGACATGCTTCTTTGCATGCTGCCGCAACAAAATGCTGGTCAGCAGAATGCCGTGAAACTGGCAACAAGTTTGTGAATCATTGTGGGTGCATCTTTGTCAGTGTGTCACAAAAGACTTGCACAAGACTCTTTGGAAAGGGTCATATGGTTTACTGTGGAAAACCCTGATAAGTGGAATGTTTTGTGCATCAGAATATGCACGTGGCACTGCTTATTTCAGTTTGAGTTACCATGACTTGACTGAGATATCGCAGTATAAAATTACATTGAATTCGATAAAGAAAGCCAGAAAGTAAGTTTAAAAGACTTCTAAAAAAAATGTACATAGAAGTGACTTCTCTTTATTTTTCAGAGCCTTTTCAATTAAATGAGTGATGGCAGTGATAGCACTTAAAGAAATTAACACAATAATGTGCACAACCAGAATGCTCATTAAAAAACTGGCTGAGTGACATAACTGTGCTTCACTGGTTATGGACTATGAACATTTTTTTTCTCAGTTCAGAGGAGGGGACCTCTAATGGGACTCTTTAGACTTGACCACTCAACTTTAAGTGAGAGAGGAGAATCACTTCTTTCCTCTCAAGTGTATAATGACTCTTGAGACCACAAGGTGTAGGTGGCCAAAGACAGAATTTGCCTCTTCTTTGTCCTTTATCACTTGTCTGTTGTGCGCATTTATTGGTTCATATAACTGCAGTCTTAAACGGGCAATACCATGATTGAGTTAGGAGTGCACTGACCCATAACTTGAAACATAATGGCCTCAAGGTTAAAGATAACGTGGTGATAACTCAGAGGTGGAGAAGAGGAGCCAGAGGTTAAAAAAACAATGAAAGGCAAGACATGTAAAGGGAAAGAGGAAACATATAAAGCAATGCAATATGATGAGAATAAGAAGGATGCTGCAGTTGAAAATGATACCGTGATTATTTCTGTGACGCTTTTTTTCTTTTTTTGTCCAATTTTAGCCACCTGGTGCATCAGTGGCGGTGGCATTCTTCCTAGCTTCGACACACTTAATTACATTTTACCGTCATATAATGTTGCAGTCCAATATTGTATTTCCAATTTCCAAAATTAGTGTCTCAGCGCGAATCACCTTACAGAGTATGTGATATTGCAACTCTAACCCTTCACACCTGATATTCCTCTGCACAGTTTAGCTAAATTATTAAAGCCTACTGGTTGACATTAAGTGGACTGCAAGTTTTTAAAATGAAGTCTCCTACTGCATTTCTTTTTTTCTGCTAAATCTATAAGCATATGGATCTAGTTGAAGTATCAGTGCAGACACACAAAAACTGAATTTCCTCTGCAGTTATTAGACAAAGGGACTGGGCAATAAGGTCTCGCACCTTTCTAAAAAAAATGTTTTGCACATAATAGATGTCTGCAGAATTGACAATGATCTCTACACTCTCAATCATTAACTTTTATCCTACATCACCTTTAATATACCGGATTGAGCCAGGTTTGCATGTTTTTAAGATCCAAGCCTGTCTCAGCAGTCCTACTAAGGAGAGGAAAAACATGACTGAGGAGTATCATGAATTTTTCTCAAAGGCATTTCATTGTGAGATTACACAGCGACAAACATCGTTTTACACAACTGGAGCGACGACTTGGCAATGTTTCATGCATACAATTATATAATACAGGGCTTGGGTAAAAGGGCGGATTATCTTACTAATTATATCTTTGAAATGCAATTGGCAAAGTAATCACAGTTAGCTGCCTTCATGCGTCCCTCAGAGCTCGAGATAAGATAAGAGATTCGAGGGAGAAGGCATTTATATTTAGACTTGGACAGCAGGGGTGCTTAACTTTTATTTTGGGAAGCACATCCAAAACGCTGAAATCATCCATTAGAGGCATTTATTCCTCTATCCACAGAGATGGTTTTAAATTGGGAATTCAAGGTGACTTTACAATTGCAATATTTTGGGGGATGTTTATTAAATAATAAAATATGAAAATAGAAACAATCGACAAGAGGCTTCATAGAATAGTAATATTTCATTTTCTCTACACTATCATTTCTGAAAGTACCTCATCTCTAACTTAGGTATTTTGGATGTTTATATTCTTAGTATTTAATAAGTCAATGCTTGCAGATAAATCTGAACGATGCATATGATAATAATCCTTCCACTTCTACCTGAAAGGTCCGTGAGTACAGGCACTTAAGAAGAAGATTATCTTCAGGTTAAATTTGGCATGTACATAACGATATTATCATATGTATTACTGTAATGGTCCTGGGGTGTTGTGAATCAAATTGAAGCTGTGTTGTTATAGGTCCTTTTGCACTGAGGCAGCTGTTTCAGAAGATGAATTTCCTTTGAAGTGTCCTGGAGTCAGCATGTTGTTGATGGTCCATCTACCCATTGATGCAGAAAGTAAAATCACTTATTGCATTAGGTTCTTATTTGCATGTAACATCGCTTGGGGCAGTGAAAAAAAAGGCTCTGTGGAAATTTCTTCAAGTTCTGGCTGGAGGTCAACACACAGTGTGGCAAGTGAACACTAATGTGGGGCATTCGTCGGGTCGCAAACCCGTCATATTGCCCGTGGGAGCATGTCAATTTTAATTTTTGAACTGGGGCCCATGGAGTGTCAGCGGGTGAAATACCTACAGGCTATGTGTAAAAAGTTAAACTTACTACCCAATTTTAACCTCCCTGTTCGTGGATCAGCCAGTTCAGCCACCAGTGTAACCTCATTGTTTTGTGTTTGAATCTGACTCGTCACATTCACAAGTACTTCCAACATTTTTTTCCCCATAACTTGTGTTCTTCGGCAAAACGTGAACCATCCTCTCAATTAACGTCACGGTCTCCCCCATGAATAATATGTATTGTTTTAGATGCAGACTGGTAATTAGAAAGGTAGGTTGACAGCTTCGGGCTAGAAGTCACACCTTGTTTCTACAGTGCTGAAGATTGTGAAAAATTCACATTATTTTTATATCACCGTATGTTCTGACTTCACACTTATCACACATGTCCCCACCTGTGTTCGGGGGGGACAGGGTGCAGCAGCTGTGCATACAAGACCATGAAGAAGTCATAGCTTTAATGCAGATTTTGCATCACTGCCCTGATGACAAATCCACATACAGTACCTGTAAATAGCCTTAACTGTAGGTCTTAGTGCTGTTATATTTACTTCTCACACAGCAGCCTTATCATATTAGGTCTCCAATTACAATCAATTTACAAATGTATCTAATTTAAATTTTAAGTTCTCATGGATCCTTAACTCTCAGGGTTGTTTGGCCAAATGCTGAATGTTTAAACACACTTTGTCATCAAAGAAATGGATTGGAAACTGCTGCTCATTCATCTTTGCTGATTTTTGTTAATTCAGCTTTGCTTTATGGATCCAAATGCTGCCTTATACAATGGTTCAGTAAGTCTATTGGCCTTTCACTGTGGTCAATTTAAGTAGCCCTTATCTTGCTTTGGAAAAACCTCATTTGGTTTGTGAAAACATACCCTGTGTGCTTTGTCCTGCCCTCTGTGATGTAGCTGCAGTTTTGCTAGGGGAGAGTTTTTCCCAACACTGAGGAGAACAACTTGACCCAAAACTGCTTCACTGAGCTGTTTTGACATTGTTGCAAACAAGCAGATGAATAATCCTGGACACTGTGGAGTTGCACTTTCACAGTATAATAATATGTCAGTGAATAATGATATTTATTTGTACAAATGGGTATAGAAATATTTATTAATTCATGTGCTGAAATGGTTCTGTCTTGTTTAATAGTTTGATGCATTTATTATGTGGGATAAATAATGATCAATTAATGTAAAATTATTCAGTTTTAAAATTATAGATACTAATTATTATGTATTGTATAATTCAATTCTAATTCAACTTTTCTGCAGACGCATTTCTGTTTAGAAATATTCCACTTCCACTTACGCATAGGAACAAATCCCAGATATAATGGTACATGCCTGTATTGGGGGAATACACCTTATATACTCTGTGTTGCAGCCCTAATGCCCCTTCAAAGTCCTTTTTTAATAATTAGGCTATAACCTGGCTGCATGAATGACTAACTCAAATCATATTTCCAGCATAATACTGAAAGAAGCCTTCCCAATGAAGTAATTTAATTGACACGAAGTATGTAAGCCAAACACTAATCATGTGTAAAAAGCATTAAAAACAGTGAGTACAAACTGTTAATCAAGCATGGGAGTGAGCAAATGAAACCAGTGAACCTATCTTACCTCCCAGGGTGGCTGAGATGAGAATGTGGGTTCCATATTTCTTAATGATGGTGTCGATGAACTGCTGAGTAGTGGGTCTGCGGCCCAGCAAGCGTACGCTGCGCTGGAACTCAGGCATGAGTGGCACGGGGTTCCGGATCAGGTCCCTTCTCTCGATCGCTGTGTTCCTCACCTTCCAACGTGCAAATTCCCTGAAAACCACAAGGGAGAAAAAAAACTAAAAAAACTGCTCACACCAAACAACACTCTCAGTAACAGAAGGAAAACACCATCAATTACAGCGTGGTAACACTCTGCCCGACTCCATCTCATCAAAACACGAAAAATGAACATCTGGTAGTGCGCACTGTCAGATAATTGACACGATAAAAAAAGCCTGGTGTATTTTAATAATGTATAAAGCAATTCTGAGTCTTCAGGTATGAAAATTCACATGAAAGTTAATTTGAAGACAGCAAAGCACAATAACACACACTATTGACGAGTCTGCTGAAGCTGAAGGTTTAGTTTCTTGGATTGCTGTTTTTACTCATTCTGACAGAAACATCAAAATCATGTTTTTTTTTGATGCTCTTTGACCAGTGTCCTGTGATGTTCATCTGTAATATATGTTCACTTAAATTGCTCAAAGTTCTTTTCTAAGTATAATACTCCAAGAAAAAAAAAAAATATATATATATATATAAAACAACAAGGGATAATAAAAACCAATAGTAGAGCTTGCTAAACTGTGGCTTATTTTGCCCTTGTTTTTCTCGACTACAGACATACTTCACAGTGTAAACATATAAAAAAAATAAAAAATAAATTCAGCTGTTCAACTATTTGTGTGGATGTTCATGATGTTTGGTTCTGCACCCGCTGAGACACACATCAAGAAAACATTTCCACAGACAGACATTACAGGCATCTCTCTGTTACTCTGAGGGTTACAGAAAAAAAATAAAAAAATAAAATATCCCTGCCCTGAGGATAAAAACACCAGGTTCTCCCTCAGCTGTCTGAAATGCAAAAGTAGGCACAGTGTTAACTGAGCAAGTAGCTAATGCCTAGCATATCCAGGAAGTGAAAGTCTGTGATTTGGCATTCATGTAAGTGAGTTTCTTTGTGTGGTAAATTGCAACTCACTATCGAGAGTTGCATACAAATTTAGGTACTGTTATGAAACAAGAGGTTCACGCACGTCTTTCAGCATGTGTTTTTATATTTGAAAGGCATAGCAGAAGAAGATTTCTGATGCATTTGCACATCATTTTCATGCTAATTTAATCGAAAGATATGACTTTCATCAGCATCTGTTCTATCTGTCAATCACAGACATGTTTCGATTTGCATATGGATTGCGCACAGCGACGTCAAACATACATGTATGTGCATGCTGATCTGTCGTCACGAGTGGATGTGTGATACATGTGCTCACACTTTTATCCAAAAGGTGTGAGTATGCATACATATACTGTAGATGTACACATTCAGGCCTATAGGTCTCCACTCTCCACACTGCCTACATAAGCACAAAACAAATTCTTTTTCATTTATAGACAGGGAGAAATGTAATTTCCTAATTACTGACTGATTTTTTAAAAGCATTTCCTCAGAATTAGATTTTGATTGAATTTAGATATATGTAATGATGCAGATTTTAGTATATGAACGATGAGCCCAAATACAATAAGTGTGTGACTCCATCGGATCGAGCACAAACAAAAGGCTCCATCGTTTCGATAATGCAGCCCTAAAAGCCTACTCTAATAGAAATCTGAGTTCTGCTCAATAAATGCATATAAATTTGTTTTGTTTTGTTTTTTTAACCAACAAACAAGACATCTAAAAAATGCAGACACACTCTCCAAACTAAAACGGAACATGTTTAGAGGATTTTTTCTGCTCTTTTGGCTTTTTGGACATTGCACTTTAGTCTCACTAAAACATGTATTGAAGTCAATCTTGAGGAAATCAAACGGGGACGAATAAATATAACGCTACAAGCAATTATACAACCTCAATTTTGATGAGATTAACTCCCTGAATTAATTAACTCAATCAGTTAATTTCTGTTTCAATAAATGCAATTTGTAAGTCATGGCTTTAACGTCTGAATCAGCTGAACTCATTATACATTATTCTACATTCTGTTTGTGTTGCCGGAGCACTATGGAGAGTAATGGTTTCGATTTCTGTGGAGGAAATATGATGTTGAGAGTCAGTGTGTCCGCTGCTCTCCTTCACACCGCTGGTGGCGAGTGTTTGCAGTCACACAAGGCAAGTTTCAAGATGTGCGATGAAACTCCTGCACAGCATCTTGATTGCAATCATAAC
>JBCAUF010000052.1:21656975-21671957 GCA_038406115.1 Haemulon aurolineatum | reverse complement strand
AGTCTTGATGGCAACCACCTTGGATGACCTAGTCTCCAATTTGGATATACCCCCTCAGGACAAAGCCTTAAAGCTTTCGTAAGTACCTTTTATAAAAGCATCCTTTTGTCACATTTGCTGAAATTGTTTCTGTAGTGGTGCATTAGCGCTTCTTAATGTCCAAATCAGAGTCGGTTGACTGTTGGGTCTCATTCCCTGGTCGGCAAATACCGATGCTTTGCATAGACAATATACAAATCAACCATCTTCACCCAGAAGACTCCTCTGCAGCGTTAAAGCCACCCACCTCTCATGGGATCAGTCAGAGCTACTCTGTCCTGCGCCTAAATGTCAGATACGCCCATCTGCAGTAAGATGAATATATGCAATATACGCCTGAGCATCCACCGTGCATGCCTCAATCACGCCCAAAACAGCTGGTGCCGAGGCATATAAGCGGAGCAAGAGTGGTATCATAACAGAAACAACTAATTTAGTAAGCAAATGCTGCATGACACGCCGCTCCACTGACTTTTATGATGTATTCGGTCTGTTTGCCCGGCAGGACGCAATCCCTCAGAGAGGAGATGTGGTGTAAGGCAAGCGAGATGAGAAAGCGAGAGGGGCTGAGAGGAAAGGGTTAATAGGAAATTGCAGAGTTTGGAAGGTCAACAGGATGTGCCTTATTTAGAAATGGCACTAATCAAAGGCCTTGGTCGAGGCAATGTCATCAGTAGTGGTCAAGGAGAATGGACAGGAGATAAAATGGGATAGAAAGCGATGAATGCAATGGAGAAAAAAAAGGGAAAAAAAGAGAAGAGGGTGCTAGAACATGTTACATAATCAGCTTTTTCTCCTGTTTTTGTCCTCCTCACAATGAAACTTTCTTGTTGTTGCTGTGGACTATTCATTTACTGGGTACATTCGTTTGTTCGTAACATCTGCGACCCATTATATCTCTGATGGAAAAAGAGGTGCTGACTTAATCTGATCATTTTTTTTAGAATTAGCTTGTCACAGCTGATGAATTTTGGGGAAATTACACATATTTTGTTTGCCTCCCATGAAAATCCCCTTTCTTGGGTGAGCGATGCATCATTCCACTGCCATTTAAGTAATATTTTACGGTCAAATCGAGGACACATTTGGCTCTAATTAGGGGACTAAGGGTGCCCTTTACTGATTCAGAGTCTGCTCAGCTTTGGACTGCGGCTTCTCTTGCAAATCAAGATGGAGAACCATCCACGCTCCTTCGCCATCTCTTTTTCCCTCCCTCACTGCAGAGGTCAAGGCTGGTTTCCTGTTATTCTGGCCCTCTCTGTTAATGTCTGTTGCTCAGTATCCACATCCATAAAGTTATTTCTCTCTTGTTCTGCTGTGACAGAGTCAACGGCCCATGACTGTCGCCCCAGAGGTCTTGGTATAAATCACACTGACTGCGTTAAGACTGAGCGTGAGTGCGTGTGTGTATGTGTGTTGGGGGTGTGTGGGCACATGCATGTGTCACTGGTCTCCTTTTTTACGAGTCACCATAGGATATGAAGAACATTCATTTTGCCCTCTTGACCCCGGAAATGCCAATGGCCTCGCTAAGCGGTTTGCTGGTAAATGAGGTATAGAAGAGCCATTCCTTTCCGTGTCCTCTTTATCTACTTATATCAGTCCCCTCCATTTCCCATTCCATGAGAAGACATGTTTATGGATGCCGGTGATTTCCATTTAGATGTTAGGTATGGGGGGGCGGTGGGGAGTGGGGGTGTATAAATAGAAAACATTAGGCAGGACTGAAAATGGCCTCAATTCATGAAAAGTGCATATAATCAGATTAGATCTTAAAGTTAGCTTTAATTTTTAATGCAAATCATATCAAAATGGTATCAATTAATTTGTACGCCTGAATAGACTAATGCTAATCACCATATTAACAACACTGTATGGCCAAATTACCGCCCTAATAGGCAGTTTAATTTAACTGAAAAAGTATCAAACATATTATAGCAAACTGATCGAATGGCTATAAAGTTGAGACCAACGGGTGTGCAGCCAAAATCAATAATGGACAATTTGCTGTTCGTGAAGCAGCCTTCGGAAAAAAAAAACCCATTTTTGTCGACCGTGCCAGTATCTGGGAGCCATGAACACCTTGCAGTATGATGCACTTTAAACTGCCCTCAGCAGTTCTCCTGGTTGTCTGCAGCACCCTGGAGCCACAACTAACAAGGAGAGCAAAGGCTTCCATCTGGTAACCTCACAAGGCCAGGGCCTGTCTGGTCTTTCTCTCCTAACCCCCCTGAGGGCATTCCAGGAAAAGATAGTAAAAGGAGACTCGGAGGCTAGTTCTTCAAATCACTGACATCCGTTTTCCGCATGCGTTCAATTGTGCATAGTACCATTAAGACAGCGCCATTGCTGTGACCATTTTAGGGCATCTCACGATCTGAGCTTGACATTAACCAAATTCTGCGTCCATCAGTCACTTTAGCAAAAGTAGAAGTGTTAGCATCACATAGTATAGCTTTCATCGATAAAGCAGAGTCTAGTGTATAGTCTGACAAGTTCAGCTTGAGATGTAATTACATTGTAGCATTTAAATATTGTTATATTGATTACAGGAATTCTCATAGTTTGCTGGTCAGAATCCACTAAAAGGCTTATAGGCTCACAACTAGCAGCACTGAGACCAGTGTCTGGGCCTGGGCGTTGCTGGAGACTTTGAGGTGATTTATCATTATTAGAGATCAAAGTAAGCCTCCACAGTGCTGACATCCTGTATTTCTCCTTCTTCTGCTGCTTTTTGTCAGAAGTGTTTGAACACAAAAGGCAGTGAGTCCCTGACAGCGACTCACAAGACATGCTAACGGGATGCTAACATATGCACCAAACTTCCCAGAAAGACTTTAAAAAAAAAAAAACGGTGAAACAGGATGACTCGCAAAATATGCTGAGTGCAAAAAAGAACATGCATATTTCAAAGTGGGGTGGACCAGATGACATTTTATTGTTACGAATGCCCGAGGAAATACTGCAAGTTTCCATAATGTGGGCGCCCGTAGAGGCATTAGCAAGGCCAAAAATGCATGTAGGCTATGTGAGCAGCGCACTCACAGCTCCATCCCACAAGCATTACATTATGCTAACAGCCCATAATCCAACTTCAGGGTAGCATTCACTACGTTGTTACACACCATGTTAACATTATGGTGATAAGAAAAATTGAATCTGTTTCAGCCCATCTTATGGGGCGAAGTGGAATGGGTTTTATCTTGTGTGAGTGGGGAGAAATTGGAGAGCTGCAAGAAGGAAACCTAGAGCGGCTCAGAGCAGAGGGATGACAGAGGAGAGGAGGTGAAACTGCTGTCGTTCCACTCATTTAAAGGAGCGATAATTCACCATACAAGCAACTCGTGTACAGTCACATTAAAGGTCATGGAAGTGGCACACTGTGGCTCCCGAGAGTCTACGGCTGCACAAAAAGCAGAAGGACCTGCATGTCAAAGTTCAGTTACTGTATATGACGGACTGGATTATCACTTCTTGTTTTGAACACGTTCTTGGGTGTCAGCAGAAGTGAATATGACCTTAACAAGATCTAAAAATGAAAGAACAGTGGTAAAACAAGGAAACAAGAAGTCTCTTCTTTGGAAAAAAAGTAAATTTCATCAATAAGCTACTGCTAAGAAATGTGACTTGACATCTTTGCTGTGATTTGCTGAGGTTACGTTTCCCATATCTGTGTTTTACAGAATACAGTATGTGCAAATGTGTTTGTCGTTAGTGATAGTGCCAGGGCTGCCCGCCTTAGCTAGCTGCTTCTGCCCGTAAATTAAATTTCTCGAAAGGTGCCTGCCTGTCTGTAACACTGTGTTGCCTCAACTTTGAGCATCCGTGCTGTGCCGTCGCCGCAGAGTGCTGACAGGCGGCGTCGAGCCCTTGAATTTTAAATTTCTATCACACCTTAACTAAACGTTGATTTAGATTCAAGGGATTGAGTACCTGCTGCCCAATAACCGGCTGCCTTTCCACTCACCTCGGGCGAGCAAGCAGGCCGGCTTGATTTCATGCCCTGTCTTTCATGCCTTCCCTCATTGTGAGTCACTTTGGAAAGGAGCATCAGCCACTTGCCTGGAGTTTAGATGCAAAAGGAGGACTTGTAGAACTTGAGGCTACGGTGCATGGCTGCATTTTGAGGGAATGAAAAGAGGAGGAGGGGGGAGAAAGAAAAAAACAAACAGGAGGGGAAACCCTGACAGCAGACAACGTCAAGACCAACTGTCTCCCTCGGTCCCTGGGGGTAGAGTAAACTGTTTGTGTCCAGGGTCGGACGACGGAGTCATGATGGGGAAGGGGGGAGGGAGGGGTCAGCGGTCCTATCAGGGTTAGTCGGGAGAGGGAAAGGGGAGCTTCAAGGCTGGCTCAAGTCTCTCTCTGGAGTCCACATACACACACACACACACACACCTATTGTCCCAGCGTTTCCGCAACTGCAGATTGAGGCCTGACCATCCACAGGAAGGTAAACAAGCTCTTATCAGTGCTCTGCAGGGGCCTGCACTGTCCCCTGGCCTCTCACCCCTGCATACTACACATTACACACACCATGCAACACACAAGCTTCCTGGCCATCTCTCCTCCCTCTCCTGAAGTCCTGAAATTCTATCCAAAGAAAGAAAAAAAAAATTGCTGATTAGTCTTGTCAGTTTAATGGCTTAAGACTTTTTTTTCATGTGTGCGCCCCGGTGCCAAGTCCTGCGTCCAATGTTTGCCGGAGAGGAACTGAGGATGTGATAGCGGGTCTGGAGACAGCCTGTCTTCACACTAGCTCTGTTTACACCTCTGGGAGCCATTCGTCCGTCGTCTCATCGTTGTCGGAAGCCGGCTGAACAACAAGTCCAACAGTGGCGTATGGAAGGTCTATGGCTCACTTCCTCCGTTGTTCGCTCGCTCGCTTTATGCCCCGTCTGCTGCTAGCAATTAGTCATTCCATGGTTTTTGTTTTTTTTTTTAGTGTAGATAAATTCAATTGCATAGGTTGTGGTTCTTTGTGAGTTATGAAAATATACCTTAATTTTCCAAGTTGATGCTCCTATATGATCTCAGGTGATCTGTTACCTTCCAGAAACAATTAGAGGGTATAGTCTGTCTTTTCCATTCGCTTGTGTGGTTAGTTTTTACCCCCCAAAAACACACTGCCAGAGCACTAGCAAAACACAATTAATCATCTCACTGTTAATTGGCGGATAGACAGACTAATTTAGCAAGTTTCATGCTAACTGCGAGCAAACCAAAGCAGATTGAAGCGTTAGAGATTCATTGCACAGTGGTTGCTCCCAATCATTCAAGATTAATGTAGCTTTGCACAACATATGCTTCGTGTAGAACCAACAGAGATTAGCCCGTTTTTCTTGACTGATTTTTGCCAGTAAATATTAAGGCTTTCCGATATGAGGGCGGCATACTGATGAGGGCCTTGGTTGTTTTTTTTGTTTTTTTCTCTCTTTTTTTTCCACGTTTTCAAAATGAGAGAAGTCAAAGGTACAATCCATGATCCAAGTGAGTCGAAAGAGTCAACGCACCACCAAAGTGTAATATTCGGGATCAGAGAAGCCATCACTCCCACATCGATTGACAGCTCCTTTAATACTCCCACACCAGACGACTGTCAAGTATTGCTTTCTGATGCTGTAAGTTTTTTTGACATCAGTGAAAGAAGCCTATTTTCTATTAAGATGAGTTGGGAAACACAGAATTGTGCATTTCTCTCCAGTTCAAAGACTACGATAACACACTTTTAAATTTATAACTTACTGGGCCCCTAAAAAGCATCAAGGTTTTTTGAATTATCTCAGAGAGAGATCGATGAGATGGCTTCAAGTTTATGATTTCATTTTCACTATTTAACTAATGGAAGTGTCTAGACCGGGGAGAGCTGTTTGACAAGTGTAACTTTATTCCCTCCAGCGTATGTGAAAAGATTATTAAGTATCCCGAGTTTGACTGTTGGATTTGTTGTAGTTACAGTATATGAGCAGATTAAAATAATCTGTCAGATGTCTCGAGGCTTTTTCTTTGAGTCACATATTCTGCTTTCTGACATATCACAGAAATGCGAGCGAGATGAAAAATCCAGTGTCCAAATCCAGCGAGGATTCTCTCATCACATCAAGCGTACACACACATACCGCACACAAAAACACACACACACGCAGCGAGACATCAGAGAGAGATTTCAGCTCTCCAAATACAGATTGACCAGTGTGGCACCTGAATCAACAGGAAAACTACCCACCCAGTGCTTGAATCAAGAGGTTCGGCCATTATACAACACTGAGCTGCACCCTGCATGTTGCACAGCAGCACTGACCATTTTAGAAATCAAGTTATGTCCATGCAGAAGGATGGTATGGTCTCTTACAGAAAAATGCCAAGTAATTGCATTAACATTTGCGATTATAGGTTTTGTTGGCATTTTCTCGAGGCCGAGGGAAAATTTCAAAGCAGAGCCTCTTCGTTCCAGCAAAAACATGACATGAGGCATTTTAGAATATTTTAAATGAGAACATTTTGTTCATCTGCTCCGCCAGGGACACATTAAATGGCCGACTCTGCCCCGAACATCAGTACCCTCATTAATTAAACTCACTGCTTAATATAGTTTTAGTAAAATTAAGACATACAATGTAAAATACTTTGTTTTGCCAGGGATCTGAAGCCCTCCCAAAGGTTTCTTTAACCCTGCTTTGAGCACCTTTGACTTGGAGGCCCCCCTCCCAGTGTACAGGTACATTTCCTGCGTTTGTGCAGACCCCAGGATCGACCACTGGCAGACAGACGTGGAGATAAGAGCGCATAATGCCATGCCTTATCTGCGCAGACGGCGGGCATGTTGACATGAGCACAAGTGGTCGCCATGCTGACGAGGCGTTTATCTCGCCCACTCCTAATGAGCCATTCGGTGATCATGCAAGTGCATAATGAAATGCATTGGGCCGGAGGGCACGGGGGCCTGGTAGTCGCACGGCGGTGATGGCCGTGAGAAATGTAGCCAAGACACAGCAGAGAGCCATAATCTGAAATCTGATCCCTAATGATGAACATTATAGATCGGTACACACATCGTGCATACTGACTACCAAAGCAGTGCTGGAGTGCCATTTAGAATACACGAGATAAGAGAGACCCAGTTATGCAACCGAGGTGAAGATTAAAAACTATGCACAGTGTAAAAACCGTGCTCAGATTTCCACCCCCAAAATAATTTTCATTCTCCGTTTCCTGCACAAGGACACCGATTGTCACAATTTACAGAAAACGCTGTCCTCTCATAGCCAAGGACAGCCAAAAATGTGTTTCCGGCAAGAGAGTGCAAAGAGAAATGAGGAGACAACACAAAAGAGCTGCTGAGTGTGCTGCAGATTAGCCAGAGTCCTTCTGAGTAATAAAAATAATAATAACACTTTTGACAGTTTTGAGATTGCGCAATTTATCTGATTTTCACCCATTTTTATTATTCAAAAAAAAAAAGAACTGATAACTTTGCCAGATTTACTTCCAAATGTAGAGCAGAAAGAGACTGTCAAACGCTGAAACAAATGCCCGCTCAGTATCATATATCATGCCTATCGCCACTCAGACTTACATGCCACTTTTATTTTCTTTTAAGATCCCACAGACATCATTATTCCTAATAATTCACATTGCATGCTAGGGCCATCTTGATAAACAGCCAAGTGTTAGCTGGTGAAACTCATGTGGGAACAAACAGAAGAGAGGAACACGGCGTTGGTGAGGCCCTCTCGCACTGCACTCTGTATTCAAACAGAGGAAAAGCGAGGCAGTCAGAAATGGATTGTTATTTGGGAGGGGCATAACATTGGAGGAGATTGAAATCGGTCTGAGGCAGCGACAAGTGGTCGCGTCTCCCTGCCACCCAGTCTGACTGCAGGCTGAGCTGGCTCACTACAGTAAAACAGGGGAAGTGGACTGTTTTGACTCTCAACGCCATTTTTAACATGACGTTTTTTCCTTTTCTTTTACTATTTTTTTCCCCCTCTCCTTTGCTTTCGGCTTATTCTACTACAGCGTGCCTTTCCGAGAAATCTTTGTCATCTCTTTCCTCTCCTTTTCCTTTTTTTTCTTTTCAAGTCTCCGGCTCCCCGTTTCTGTCAGCTAACAGATTCGTTTGTTAAGATTATTTTTCTTTCTCGTTTGTGTAATTACTCACTTTTAGTTTCACTTTTTCTAACTTAGAATTCAACTGGGTCTCCATATCTCCCCGGCTTTATCTCTGTCTTGTCCTTTTCCCTATCTGTCTGTTTTTTTAATCCCCTATTTACTTCTCTTTCCCCACATCTTCCCTCTGAAGCACTTATCTGCTCTTTGACAGTCACATAAATTTGACCCCCCACTCCCTTACTGTCTCCATGAATCGGTCTTTATGAATTCCGTTATCTCTGTTTGTCTGTCCGTCTGTCTCGCTCTCTCTCCCTCTTTAAGATTCATTTTCAGACAGCCCTCCCCTCCTTCTCCAGCGGCTCGCTAATCACTTTTGTGCTTTTCCTTCAGCCCGTGCAGGGAGACTCTGGGGTAGGCAAAAATGCAGCAGGAGGTCTGGCAGTTAACATCATGATGCCTGGCTCCCACCGGGAAAGTTGCTGCAGCAGGGGGCATATTCAACACTACTTCCCTGCCAGGAAATGCCGGGCACACAGTGGATAAAATCACTAAATACAAAGACTGCAGCCAGACGCATAGATAATTGTTAATGTGTCCAACTGCCTCAGTCAGCTTAAGTGGTTGCGGTTATTGCGCTTGCCATTATGAAGTGGTCTGAATACAAACATTTGAACATCTCTCCTATGGAAGTGCTATACAACTAACCCCCACATAATAAGCAACCGGGCAGACAGAATCTAAGGGTTTCCATTTCGAAGTGCTTTAAAAGCCAATCAGCTGAGCCAATGCTAGCTTGGAAAATTACATATATGCTTAAATTTTTAGGTGATAAGAGCCTTAAAAGGAATCCTCGGCGACTCCTCGCTCATCGCGGAGGGTGCAGATTAGCCTGCGAAAAAACGGTTGCATAATGTCGTCTGCGTCTCCGGAGACACTTTGTCAAGTGTGAGAAAATAACCCAGATGATGTCATCAGGGTTATCTCAGCCTAGACTTGGAGACTACAAATTTATAACAGAATGTCGCTGGCTTGCAAAACATGAGCGTTTACCGGGCAGACGATGTGTGATATAAGACACTGTCGGACTGCATTATGTGTGTTTGGCACAAGCTTTAACCATAAAACAAACTAACAGTCTGAATATATCTGCCTCTGCCGCTCCAATATTAACTATTCTTTTATTCTTTTTCAAATCTGTCCCTCAGCTATGGACGAGGAATACTAAATCGCTGCTGTTACCCATTCAGACATATCTAAAATGTATTTAGAGGTAAATTATGTACATTGCCCTGTCTGAGGCAGATGTTATCACATTCATAAGGCACTAAATTAAATAAATCCATTAAATGTCTGGAAACAACGCAGCTGTAAGAAGAGTGTTACAACTGCCTAGTAGCCACGTGCAAACACACTGAAATAAACAAGCTTAACCAGAGCAATGTCCAAACAAATGGATGCAAACAGGCAATACAGTGAGAAGCCAGCTAGAGGGGGTAATCCTGTGGCGTGTTTTATTAAAAAAGGGAGGACTCAGCTGACCAAACACAGAAAGAGAATGAATTCCGTTGTTGCAGAGGCATCAGCGCCTGTATGATCTCGGCACAAACAAACACCCCCGGTTAAATGACTAAAGGGATTTTGGGCGAATGGCGGCACCACAGGCGCTCGCGAGTAAACCCGTAGGCTGGACCATGTAAGACCTTCAAAACAAACGGCAAAATTTGAAACACAATTAACCTCACAGGGAGGCGGCGTGGTGAAACTAAGACCGGTGTGATGTTGTCTTGTTTTACTGGAGGCCTGTCCAGAGATTATGGATGAGCTGCAAACAACACAGAGAGAGACCCGACTGACCCCAACGTATAGGGGACTTTTAATATTCAAGGCGTGAGGTGAAAGCAGGGATGATCTTTCACAGGTTTTGAGAGGGGGGCCGGAGAGGATGAAAATGGGATGTTTTGACAAATTTCAGGGTTAAATTAAAGGTTTGTGTCTGTGTTTTGCCTGTGGTTATAGACTGAAAGTGGGTGTCTGCACTCCAGACTTGAGACCTTGAGAAGTTGGCGGGCTTAACAACATAACCACAGTTTGACTCTGATTCCGAGGGAGGAGGCTGTGAATCATCCAGCATCTCCACCACCATCACCTATGTGTGTTTGCATCTTGCAGAATTGGCCGGGTTGTTTGGGAGACGTGTAGTTTATCCGGAGTATTGAGATTTCCATTCTGTGGCATTAGAACAATTGCAGCCATGCGAGTGTGATATTACTGACAAACTAATGGGCCAGTGTCGAGACTGCACAACACCAATTGCTCCATTAGTCGGCGGGTTATTACGCCACATCTGTCCAGAAATTAATAAATGCCTGACACATGCCAGGGGGCTGCTCTGAGGAAGAATTAAGTTTCCAGTTTCAGGAAATGAAGTGGAGAGGCAAGTGTGTATGAGTCTCAGACTACAACATCCTCCTCTGGCTTTACTGAGTCTCGGGACAAGGTTATGCATCCATCAATCCATCACATATATTATGAATTAGGATATCTATACAGTGCACGTGGCCAAGCAGTGTTTGGATTGTGGTCTGTGAGTGTGATAGCTGCTGCTGTACATTCAAATCATGTTTCAGACATCACAGAAGGATTTATTAAGCCTGATATGAAGGAGCCGACAGAAGGTCAAACCTATAAAAAGTTTCAATAAAGCTGAAGCAAAGCTGAGCTCAAGTAAAACACAATATACCATCGCCTGCAACCGACCGAGGGTGGCGTGGGATTCACTGCAGGCTTCGGGCAATTTTTGATTTACTTTGAGCTTTTCTGTGTTTACTTCTTTCGGGGAACTTTTCACATCGTGTCTGCTCCCACTGTGGCATGCAGCTGGCGAGGATGCTGTTAAACAAACAAGACCTCAACTCACAATGAATATAGGGGCGCCGCTTTATTTCGCAGCACCTTTCTCGGCCTGGGAACGCGCAACTTTGATTTTTTTTGCGGCGCGCACCTCAGTGTGGCCTCAGTGTGTCACGCCCGATGTTTGTGCTTCATTTGTTCGACAACACCACGGCCGCGGAGCCCAGGAGACAATGTCAGAGAAAAATGACAAATTAATATGACAATGCCAGACTGCATAATGACGAATAAACAACGCCTGAGATAGAGGAGCTCATACGTGTCACACCAATGTTTTGATTAATGCCTCAACATATTTGGCGCACGGGGGTCAGGGTGCGCCGGCTGTCTGAGAACAGTGTCACAGCTCCCTCTGGGTCTCCTCCCGAAGCCGCTGCAGAAAATGCAAAAATAAGACGAAGAGGCAAAAGAAAATCCTTGCAACCTCTTTCAAGACAGAAAAAAAATGATGGCGAATTCAGGACTATGTGTCACAGGGGCAATTAAGGCTGAGCTAAACAGCTCCTTACAGTCTCCACCGGCAGACAGTGAGACCGGTCCCCTGCGGTGAAAGCAGCGTGAGGTCAACTCTCCGCAAGCCTGCCAGTTGGCCAAAAAATACCCTTGCATCCCTGCCTCCAGCACCCCTGCTGAGAGGGTGTTTAGCACTTGTGGCAATATTGTGATTTGTCATACAGTAGGTCAGCACCGGAGCCAGATTCAGCAAACGGGCTTGTTTTTCTGGCACATACTCTCGACAGTGATGTATGCTATGCCAGGGCCATTTTGCCTTATTTAAAAAGCAAGTCGAAAATGCCGGTTTATTTTTCTCGCGTGTTTTTTTGAGACACGCCGAGTGAGAGAAAGGTCGTTTGGCTCTGAAGTGCGTCTTTCACCTTCAAGTGTGCATTGAAAAATGAATGCTGACAACCTTATTTTGCTGACAGGTCGTTTTAAAAATGTATTACATAACAGCGGGGTGCATTATGTCGTCTTTTATGGCATTTAGAGTCTGAGGGAAACTGTACTTTACATATACACTCAGCACTTAAAAAGACGCTTGCAACACAGTTTCAATATATGATAATTTAGTAGACCTACTCTTTGTTAGTGGATGCATTTCATCTATATCTATAAAGTATAACTACCACATTCATAGGACTGAAACAAACCAGTAAATCTGTCATAGATGTAAAACTATATCTTTTCCTAGGAAAGAAAAACACAATATTTTTAACTAAAACTGCCCTTTTGATACAGATATTCTGTCAGCTGAGTGGATTTGGAACAGGTTTGACGCAGAAAACAGAATAATAATCAAACAATAAATAATTTAGCATTGTTTTTATTAATTGAAAAGCATGTGGCCACCCCAAATGCCAGATAGCTGCAGGGAAGTGAGACCCGAGCACCCTCAAAGCTGCAGCGTAGAGCATTGGTAAGAGCGGCGAGGCTGGATTATGGCCTGAGGGCACTGGGAGGCTTTCAGCTACCTTTGCCACCTCGAATGGATTGCAGGTTTGAATTTGATATGGGCAGCCACAGGCAGCCGGTGGTGGGAGTGTTAGAGGGGCCAACAGAGGAGGATCACATAAAATCAATAAGCACCCCACATGCTTTTCTTGTTTCTCGTGCCTGGGCTGTCTCCCAATAAAATATTCCTCATCACGAAAAAACCCAACGAGCTATACACAAACAAACGCTTCCCCAGATGACTCAGTGGTTTAATAGTCTGAATGCCATTTGGCAATCCATACGTTTTGGACGTTTTTTGAGCTCTTGTGTTGCGATATTCATCTCCCTGCTCTATTAAAAACATTGTCTGCTGTATAATCATGGCGTTGCTGCGAGGATAAACCACCGGTCAGGACAGGAGACTTCACAACAACAATTTCGCACGCAAGCTCTCTCTGCAGACCGGTTGTAAAATCCTGATTTAGCGTGCAAGAAAAAGAAAAAAAAAACACACACCAGAGCATTTAATATTCTTTTATGTCTTGAGAATGAAATGATCTCAGAACACAGGACAGGAAAAGGTTTATATCTGCTTTTGAACTCACGGTTGACAGAAAGGTTCCCCGGAGGCTAAATCCAGCGGTCTGTTGTCTAAGGTTGTGCGTTTCTCAGTGAATGCGTGTTTCAGCATTAAATCCATTTACAAGACAGACTTACCAGAGGCTGCAACCACAGTGATGCACAGAAGCAGGGCAAGCCGCGCCATGTGACCCTCCATCTCTGTGAAGTTTCGAGTCTGAGGTCTCTTGGGGTGGGATGTGTGAAGCGCTGAAGGTTGAGGTGTCCTTGTCTGGCGGCAGCGGCGGAGCAGCAGCAGCAGCAGCAATGGCTGTGACAGCGGAGGAGCTGATGATTCCAGTCTTTAAAGGTCGACAGGTCAGGGGGGGGTGGAAAGGAAAGAAGGCGGGAATCAATGAGGAGATGTGACGGTTGATAGGGATGTGATCGGCATCGTGCAAATGTTAGAACATGCACTGTATGCAAATCTGTCCCCTGCTATATGGTCTTCGTGTTCATTGACAACAATATTAAAGTTTTCATGAAGTTTTCAGTTCCACACAACTAAGTAATGGAAAAAAAACAAAAAAGTATTGTTCATTTACACACTCTATTCAACGCTGACAGTGCTGACAGTGAAATGTTGCTTTTAATGTCTTGAAATTCCTTTGGTGGGATGACACGATTGTCCTCCTGAGACAATCCCACAACATTTTTCGCCCCGTCTTCCTGGTGCACAATGCGGGTCTGAGCCCAGAGGGTTATCTGGTGGTCACTAACCTTCTGGCCGACTGTTTCAGGAAGCACTACGGCATCGCTTTCTTTAAATAATACCACAATGCCGAGATCAGATAAGAGTGGGGGAGACTGCTCTTGTTATATGATTCATATAGAGGGAAAGGAAGAGCCTGTGTAAACTGTTTATGCACTTCCAAAGGGAAACAAGAAAGTCACGTTATTTCCCCTGGACCTCTGGGCTGTCAAAGAAAAATCCTCTTACAAGTGGCAATATAATTAGCAAAAGTGCACTTTGGAAATAAACTCGACAGGCTTAATTCGTGAAACAAGTAAGTGAGTCCATTCAACTAATGATAATGGAATTAATGAGCCCTCATACACGATTATCCGCCTTTTTGGCCATAAATCGGCGTTTTCACTGCTCGAATATTTAGTCATTAGTGCTGTTATTTGACCTGAGCATCTGTTAGTCATTTCAAAACAAGACACATAGCACGGACTGGTCGCGGATTAAGGAAAGAGTGTGGCTGAGCGACTGCCCTCTTGGCTATCAGGGAAATAAAAAATAACAAAAAACAGAAGGCACATCTGTGACGCGAGACGATACGAGGGTGGAAACAAAGTTATGGATATATCAAAAACTTACTTTTTTCAAAAGACAAAGTGGCTTTCTTGTATGAGGCAGGCTTTATAATCCACGGGAGAGCATGTGGCTGCGTTCAGCGATGTGACGTTCACACTGTGAGGACTTTCCAAACTTTTTGTTGCCGCCTGGGCGGCGCAGCATTACTTCTGCACCCCTCCCACCCGCCCCATTTTTTTCCCTTTTCCTACTAAGTGCTGCCCCTCATTGTCTTATCTGGTCAACATGGAGCCTACATAAAAAGTACCAGTGGATCTTACACCGTGTGTCATCACCCTCTTAAAATAATGGTCATAATCATATTTTCAAGTGATTTTCAAAAACGGAAAAAAGCTGCTAGAAAATATTTGGATCAGTTTTTATGTTTTGGGAAAAACTTGAAAATATAACTTAGGCCATTATTTTAAGAGGGCGATGATATGATAATAAGCTCCTTTATTCTTCATTCATTGATGGAAGCTCATTTCTGCCAAGAAAAGAGAAAAAAAGATGAAAATTGCGGTGAAAATGTTGTCACATTAATTATATAAAAAGCCAAATGAGTATGC
>JBCAUF010000052.1:21540244-21556360 GCA_038406115.1 Haemulon aurolineatum | reverse complement strand
CTGCAAATTATCATTAATAATCTGCACATGCTATTTATTCATAACTGTTTTTCAATTTGATTCTTTAATTGTATTGTGCAAAAATATAACATGAAATTCTAGAGGGGCTTAACTGGGGCTAGACACATTTTTGATGGGGCTATTGCCGTCCATGAACACTGCATTTCTCAAAAGCCGGCGTGTGTTCATTCATCATGTTTTATTTGTTCCCTCAACTCGCTATTTGCAAATATAAAGGGGGAAAAAAATGTCAGCTGAATTTGTTGCATGCTGTATTTTGGATGTCTCCGCCTCCTTTTTCCTTCAGCATACTTGTTTGTCAGCAAAATCAACTGCGTACGAGCCAGACCACGGGAAGACATCCAAACCAGACCAGACACTCTCTGCTGGAAACTGGACCCTTCAAGGCCGGGTGAGAGAGTTTGTTTATAACAACCTCTGCCCATTCTGCCCCATTTAAGCATCAACACCAGAGCAAGAGGAAGGCGGGGGCAAGGGGGGGAGGGGACAGAGAGAGCTAGGGGTTAGGTGACATGTCCAGAAGCCACACCACCACCACCATCACCACCACTCGAAGTCACCCAGTCCACCGGGTCCCCTCTGTGTGTGTATGTGTCAGATGTTGCTCTCAGGTTTCCGAGTCCAGGTCTCCATCTACCGGATGCTCTCATTGGATTATTCAGGAGAGGCTAAACGCTCTTTGTAGAGAGCAGACTTGGACAAAACCCCACCTGGGCAGGATAAGCCACCACAAGCTCTGGAGCAAGTCTGCTCTTGAGGTTTGAAAATGTTGTTACAGGCTAGGAACAATGGTGGAACTAATCATTGTGGTGGGAAAGACTGATGTTGAAGAAAAAAAAAAATCAAATAGTTTGAGAGAACTTTTGCGCCAAAAATAAAATTGAATTATTTGCTTTTCCATGAAGGAAGAATGTGAAGAAACATATAAAAGTCAATCAATGACTGACTTCCTCAACATGTTGTTCGAAAGCAATTACACAGTAAAGACAGTTTTCTCTAAAAATAATTAACACCACATGGTTTCATGAGTGAGATTAAATGGCACAGATATCAAGATGAAGCACATGCGCTAAAAGCCAAAGCCGACAGTCGCAGGAAAGTGAATTTTGCCAGGACCGCCCCCCCAGTTTTAAGCACAGAACCACAAAGTTTGACGTTACCTGTTTCTTCCTCTTTTCTCCTCCTCTTTCTCCCGCTGATGTGACCTCTAACACCTAACAGGCTATGTGCTGCTCTTTCTTAAATATTTCATCGTGAGCCCATCCATTGTCCTTACCTCGCACACCCACACACATATAGCCACACACAAAGGCACACACAGCAAAACAAAACGGGTTGTGTGTGCGTGCATGGAGGCGGACGCTTGTGTGTGTGTGCGTGCGTGCATGTGTGTCTCTGCGTGTGTTCCCGTGTAAAGGGAGACCAGTTGCAGATAATAGACGTCTGTGTTTAATATTGGAGGAGTTTGAGGTAACCGCAAACCGGCAAACCTGGGGTCACCGTGTGTGAAGCTGGACACCTGATCTCAGCACTGCTGAACACGGCTATTGTAAAAACAGCAGCCAGGAGGACTGATCTTCTTAACCTGATTTTTGTTTCATTTGCTTCACTCACTGAAATATTTTCTGTGTGTTACAGGATTCAAAAGTTGTGACAGTATTGCCATTCACAGCTTCAATACTGCTCTTCATCTTAATGTGAAATAGCAAAACTGAGAAATATGCAAAGGAGAAAAATGCAAAAAAATACTGTAACTTCATTCCAATTTCCCGAATTTCCGATTCAGGATGTTGAAGACAGTTTTGAGAATCCCATATACACTAACTGACACAGGTAATGTCCCATCAGCTAGCAAGGAAATACGAGGTACCAGAGCGATCAATCAGATACTTAAGGCCCTCTGCTGACGCCTGGAGCAAAAGACAGAGGCACAAATGTCGGAAGAAGGTGTGGACACCCACGCAGACTAGAGTGAGTGAGGTGTCACATTAACAAAGACGGAGCACTAACGAGTGAAATGAAATTAATGCAAAAAGTGAAACAAAAAGTAAACATTGGTTGCACATGCACAACCCTGTTTCACGGTAATTCGTGTAATAGTCACCAAATGTATTCTGTAGATTCATGTACATCCACACAGATTTTTTTCCATGACACTCAGCCTAGACTTTCAAAACAATGTATTAGCCACCATCATTTTCATTTCGTTAGCAGTAATAAAATGCAATGTCCCCGTAGACTTTCGAAATAAGGCTTGCTGAAATTTTTTTCTGGTGGCGTTACAATCACGGTTTGTTTAGGTTTATGCACCAAAGCTACATGTATGTTTAAAATAACTCCCTAAGTACACTCTTAGAAATAAAAGGTCCAAGTAGAACCATATGAGGTTCTTCGGCTTGTCCTCGTAGGAGAACCCTTTTTGGCTCCAGGGAGAACCTTTTATAAAGGTTTCAAGGGTTCTCTGGATCAAAATGGTTCTTACTGGAACCATTAGTGTTAGTGTTAGGGTTAAAAAGGGTTTTTCAGAAGCAAATGGTTACAGGTAGAACCTCAGTCCCTGTAGAAGAACCCTTATTTCTAAGAGTGTAGACTTTGTCACTCTTTGTTCATCCTTACTAGTTTAAAATCCGTGCAGCTCATGCCAAAAACCGAAAATATGCGTCCATTTATGCAAATCTATATATTAAAGGTCCAATATTATGAAAAACACATTTTCTCTGGTCTCTACATATAAATACATATAAACTGGACCTACCTGAGTCTACCAACTCCCAGAATGAGGAAAGAAAATGAGTCCAGCGTCGTCTCTGCAGCCCACCCACTGGTAAAACGGTACTCCTACGGCGGTTCAGATTCATGACGTAACGAAAGTACTCCTCTTTGTGAAAACACTCCATAAACTCCATAAAACACTCCATAGCCATAGTGATACATCCACTGTAAACATCAGCGCATGCTACTGCTAGCATAATCAGCATCCTCTCTCTGAGAGGGGCGTATAGAGTCTGCCAGTAAACCCGTAAGTCCACTAGCGCTTTTAGCACTTCCAGTTCCCTCGCCTAACGGTGCGTTCAAACCAAAGGCGAAACGAATTTTCGCCTCGCGTTGAATTTACTCGCATTACTCGCGCAAATAAACAACTCGCGAATTTCCGGAATAGGCGGGTCCCTAGGACGCATGACGGCACTGACGTCGCTATCGTCTAGAATCTCAATGCTGATAGACTGTCTCGACACAATGTCTAGTGAATATTTTGCCAAAGTTTAATTTTTTGAACTCACGCGAATTCGCAGCACGATATTCGCGTCATTCACGCCGTGCTGAACCCATCATTTGTGCCGCCGGCACGAATTCGCGTGTAATCGCGTCTCTGCATTGACTTTTTATGTAATCTCATCGCATGAAAAATTCGCTTCGCGTTTGGTCTGAACACACCATAAAAGTCAATACGTTTTTTGAATGGAATTTCGGGCAAATGCCTCAAATAAGGTCTGTGGTTAACAAAACCTTAAGGGAGTTTCACGTTTTGTTCTACGACATAAAACACATGATAAATACTCTACTTGTGAATTTTGAAGCTTTTACGTCTCGTAAAAAAGGCGGTTGCGAACAAGTTGCTCAATACTACAAACTCTGTCGGGGACATGATACGTCATCACCCCCGAATATGTTATTTTAACCCCCTGTATGTTGTTTCATGTTATTTATGGGTCTTCAACAAGTCAAAGCAGTCCGATTTCCCCTTTATAAAAACATTTAAAACAAAGTGGCCGAAATCAGCCTAATGTTTAGTGGTCGTGATGTCACAAGTGGAGTGGACAACACAGTGGAGTATTTAGCAGCTAAAGAGCCAGATATTTCCCTCAGGAAACCAGAACTAGAAGCAGCAGTGGTGAATATTGGATGTGCATTAATCAGGCTGACATGAACACAGCTCAAAAAAAAAAAGAAAAAGGAAAAAATCACCAGCAAAGTGCACACATTTAATCATGATAACTTGTTTTTCTCCAAAGCCATAACATCCAACCATGCTGTCTGCTAATTTTGGATTCATTTTCTTTTTGCCACAATCTCTTGCCAGACAGAATCTGTCTGTCTCTCCAAACGTGTTAAAATTAACATGGCTGCTCGACTCTCGTGGACTCACTTCTTCCGGTGACACATGATGGCGTACAGTAGGGCTTATTGGAAATATTGCTGACCAACTAAAATGAAAATATAACAATTATATTACATAATTTTTAAAAAATTCACTTTCCATATTTAAATATATGGATACAAGAGCACGAAATACTGTTGAGCAAGATCATCTTCCATGTCTTGATTTGTAATAATTTGCATTATTAAAATGTGATTTTGAATGAGATTAGTTTTTGCACGATTCAAAAATTCTGATTTGTACACAGTGAGATAATTTTAAAAAAAGGCCCTGGCAAAAAAAAAAAGAAGAGAGAAATGCAGGTAAACAAGACAGTGGCAATGATGTAATGACATTAGGTCACCTGCTTTCTTGACCCGTCACCTTTTGACCTCTGACATCATGACGCTGGGAGCAGCGTGTGTGGAGGTATTTCTTTCTGGTGCCTCAGGCGGATCTGGACTTGGCAGGTTAAAGGAAGAGTGGTATCCGAGCTGGGGTACTTTTGTACTTGCTGTATCATTAATGGGGCGCCGATAAAGATACGGAGATCTCCTGGCACTTTGCTACAGATTAGGAGACGGTCTTCGAAAACTGATGCGTTTATCTTGTGTTTTCAATCTAGGCCACGTTTTGGTTCAAATCACATGTAGGTCTGGCTTTTTTAAAATTGATGGCTGTAATTGATACAATAGAGAAAAGCTGTTGCGCAACAACGGTGATATATGTTGCTGAAAAAGGTCAAGTGAAATTGTTTTTAAGAAAGCGATCTATGTTCAGTTACGGACTCTGGGTTGAAACGCGTACACACGTACTACCCCTCAGATGTCAGCCCTCGTGCACTCATATTTTACCTCTGTGAAGTAATTTGCTGCATAAATCTTGTTGCATTAAAAACGTTCCCTCGCGCTGGTCAAGAGGGTTGACGGGGCAGTGCAGTCCTGGCGTAAATCAGCATAAGTGATCGGATGGATTTTTCTGTGTTAATGTAACGTAGCGTTTGGCATGCACAATAACTCAGCCGACGGGAGGGAGAGCGAGTGTGTCCAGCATCTAGCCCCCTATTTGCTAAACCAATGTGGTCGGGTCATCAAATCGACAATGTGATTGACCCATCAATTGACCCCTTCTGACCTCTCCGGCCAATCAGGCTAATGGCGACTAGTGGTTTGAGCTTTACCCCGCTAGTATCCTTTCACTTGTTCGCTTTATTTGTGTGCACACACACACACACACACACAAACAAACAAACACAGACTGACATCCAGTCCTATCTCACACCCGAGGTTTCTAACCCATCTCACTTTTAACGGCCTGTATTGGCACCCTCTTCACTGAGTGACTCTCATTAGCATTGACCTTTCTCTCTCTGCTGGCTTGTTAAAATCAACAGGCCTTTGATCAATTCACTTAATAATGCAGTAACACAGTTGGACTTCCAGCCTGTTTTGGAATCACATCTTAACTTTTTGAAGTCCCAGTTCACAGCCTTGTGTAACATGTACAAATACTCCATTTGGGACCTAGTGTTCGTATCAATCATAAAAATGCAGAATCACCATATTCCATCAAAACTACCTCCTGTGGATCAATAGGGTTCTGCAGGCAAAAATCTCCATAAATCAATTACATAGTAAAATGCTCATTCTGTGTGTGTGTGTGTGTGTGTGTGTGTAGATGGGAAGTGGCAGTAGGGGCTGTATTGATCAGATCCAATATGTGGTAACTGTATCATGTTTTCACTTATTTGATGTAATGGTAGTGTATGGATCCTTAATTGACAAGAGGGTTTACATCAGAGGTGTCACTTCAGACACGGTGGGGGTGCACAGGCCAAACTCAAGGTGACAGTTCAGAAAACAAACCAAATGGGACACTTGTGCCAAGATGCCCATGAGCTGTAACGGTTCGATTATTCGAGACATCAGAGGCATGCAGACTCGGGCTGTCACTGAATATTCTGAATTTGATTATGTAGTCAAATTGTTAAAAGAAAAGAAAGAAAGAAAAAAAGAATTAATTAATAAACGTGACTGGGGCAAAAAAAAACAAAAAACAGCTGTAGCCTACCACGGCTGTCTGCCTCGCAGGTTTTCATGTGGACTTGGGCCACAGCATGAAAATGAAATGCAGATCAAGCTGAAACAACCAAATAATTCACCAACAATGATGGACAGTGAACAGAGATTTGCACTCGGCAATCTAAAAAGAGAAGGAAGAGTTAGTCAGTCAGTTTGACAGAGCTGGACCAAAAATATTACATATTTACATATTTTTTCTGACATAAGGTCCCATGGTGGTTTACCAGGGGGGGCGTTGCTTCACCTCTCTGCAGTATGTTAAGCTTTGGAGGTTGCTAAGCTAGTTAAGACAATACAAACAATGCTCTTTCTGTTGGCCTACGGGAAACATGAGTGTGTGTCTAGGACATGTGGAGCGAAAAAGGAAAAGGGCATCTGCTCACATGATATCTTACATAACAGATCATGGATCATACAGGTCTCATTACACATAATGAGGAAACATAGAGACACTGAATTTTTCCAATTCACTGGTCAGGTGGAATAGCAATTGAGAGAGAAAGGATTGCAAATAGGACAAAGTGGGTGTGCCGGCATTGCTCCACCATTGTAGGTTATGTGAATGGAAACACTTTGGAACATGCCAATGCACATTTACCAGTAGGTATCAATCAGAAGAAAGGAAATATGTCCTGATCCGAATTTTTCTCCTTCTGTGCACCATTACAACCCAAAATGGTACAGCAGCAGAGATGGGCCTAACAGTGGAGCAAATGTAATAAAATTGCTCTTCTGGAAAGTTGAAATGTGTCAAGATGTGCTGTTGTTTGGGATTTTACACAGAAAGCAATCAGCACAGGTGTTTATCCTTGAGAAACGCATGAGACAAACAGTTAAAGTTAGCTCAGAAACCGTACTGTGGCTTAATTAAACAGCCACATTACGGGCAGAAGCAATCAAAACAGCTATTTCTTCAGAACTCTTTGGCTCTAAATGATTCACACAAGTGCCGTATTTTTCATCTATAATTTTGCCAAAAGGTGACAGGTTCGCCGCCCTCATATCCGCTGTCTGCCAAACTACGGTCACTCGATCACAGCCTACGCTGGCACGGCACCAATCATGTACGTATTGATGGTTTTTTTGCCGTACAAAGTGAGCAAAGTTCACCCTGCCAGTTCGAGAGTAAACTCATCCCAGCACTACTTCTCTGCAACAATCAATTCTCTCCCTCTCTCTCTCTCCCTCTCTATTTCTCTCTTTCTCTCTCACGCGCCACAATATCAACTGAAATAAATTGCACATCTTTTCCAAACAGAGCAATTTCTCCGCCATCTGTTCACCGACGTAAATCAGGGCTTGTTGATGTAAACCTCCTCCTTCTTCAAACTCCCCCCAGTGAGGACTGAATCAGGCCTAATCCCCCGGTCTCCCCTGCCCTCTAAATCATCCCTGCATATTAATGGCTCTATGCAGATAGAACTGGGACTATATGCAAAATATGCAAAACACAAAAACCAAGGGCCTGGTCTTCTCGAGGCGCACGATGAGCAGGGAGAGAAACAGGTTTTTTAACAGCTGTGCCTGCTGACAGATTGGCAGTGAAGACTCAATATCAATATCCCAAGAAAAACTTGTGATTTTCTTCTTGGTTGAAAGATGAATTTAACTTTTATTTAACCTTTTACACTGTTTTTCCCCTTTGTTCTTGAAATGATTGTATTCTGTCATAAAAAGGCAAGTATCAAAGCATCAAAAGACCTGGTGCTGATCTTCATGCACACCCACAAAAGCTTCATTCATGCATGCTTGTCTCCAGCCATGCTGCACCTTTGACAGCAGCCTCACCACTCCTCGCTGTGCTCCCATAGGTCACAGTCCCACCCCAAACGCCCCCCCGCCCCCTCCTCCGTTTGTAGGCCCAAGCTTCACAGCCCTCTCATCCACCCATACAGATGTTTCCACATGAGTCGATAATCCAGCCTAGCCCCCTTATGCCAAGGATTAACACTAGCCGGGCCCAATCCAGCCACATGTGGCTGGGAACAGAGGGAGGACAAGAAAGACAGCCGAGACGGAGTGAAAAGGAAACATCTGCATCAATGACGCATGTGAACTGCTCTCTGTTTCAAGAATTTATGATTTATACTGCAGGAAAACGTGTATTATTCAAATGACAATGTTGAATAACAGCCTTATATTCAACACTTAAGTATGTCCCTAAGGTGTAACTCCTCTTACAGTAAAAGAGAAAGAGCATTTTTCAGCTTAACATGTTGGACCAAGCTGCTCAGAAATGTTGAGATTTGTGGAAGACAAGCGGCAAAACTTTGAGATACAGTAGTTCAAAGTAACATCTGGTCAGCTGAGTACTCGGGATCGATGGTGCAACAGGAGCAGGTTTTAATGACAACAGATGGCTTGACAGGATTATGAATCACACGCAGATGTGTGCACTTAACAGACACACATGCACTGAAGGAGATTGAAAGTGTGTGAACGTTCTGGGGGCTATTTCCTTAATAATTCAACTTTATATTGCAAACTTGGAGGCAACTCTCTGACCCGACTGGCTGCATCATGTTTTATTTTAATTAGTTTAATTGGGTACTTAATTTGCTCTCTGAGGCTTGGCATCCTCTGCACACCTAACTGTCCTGGAAGTGGATCAGTGTTAAGCCCTTTTCTCATCTTTTAATTTTATTTATTTTACTTTCTTTCTTCTTCTTTTTTTTCTCCAAAATCTTCATGAATAAACTGACAAAAAACATGCTCAGCCCTAGGGACATAATAGCAGCCACATGCTTTACAATCCTAAGAAACAAATAAATAGCAAGCAGAAACTCCTGTTACTAAAATGCAACTAGGAGAAGCAGATAAAACTGGGGACATGCATACATTTTTCAAGCAAGCAGCCAAAGTTTGGTCTGACAGGCTAATGGATCTTTCTATAGGAGATCTATTGAGCTGCTTCATAACGCAGCACAGCGCAAACATGCCTTTGATTAAACTTTCACTAATTAAAGTCTCCCTCATCTTATTAGCCCGACTAATTGATTTAATTTGTCTTAGCGCAACTATTGGCTGTGACCTCTACTTAGTTAATGAATTAATTGATTTAGCCCAAGTGTATTTGGAGGAGTCAAAGCGGATTTTGACATGTTGCCCCTTTAATCTTGCTTACTCTGGACACTCTTTGGGTCATGAAGGCGATGTATTGGCAAAGGTTTGAAGGGGTGAAGGGTGGATAGTTGTGGATTGCAACTGCCACTCCGCAGGGGCTATAAGTGCAGAGTAGATTTGGCCCTCTGCAATTTGTCGGTGAATGAAGACGTTGCCTTGACACTGCAACGCAATGACACTTTTAAAGGACCATTCCTCAGTTACTTTCAAACTTGTGAAGAAACTTAAACCCACACTGAATCTGCTTCCCCTGACCAAGAGGATGAGGCAATACTCCAAAGGTCTTCACGCTTTGGAAGAGAAAAATATGAGTCAATAATTTTGCCATAATGCATGATTAGAACCAGTATACATCCTTTACAAGGGCACTTGGAGGCCTAAATCAGGAGCATCCACTTTATTGACATCGTTTTTCTTGATAATGGTGTGAGACAGAGGAGCTTCCTCAGCTTGGACGCAGTTATTAACCAGATGTAGGGGAAAGGCAGCGTCTACTCTTGGCACTATTCAGTGGCGTTTGCAGCTGTAATGGTGCTGTGTGTGTCCATTTATCAAAGACGGCGATAATGCGGGAGCTGGATTTTGTTCAAATGCGCCTATATAAAGTGGAGGAGAGATAGCTTGGTGCCATGCCCTTGAATGTGCTGTTTCTCATAAGCAGTGGATCGGAAAAGCACTGTTGACATGCAGCGAAACCTGAACAAACAGCTCCCTCCAGTGGTGGAAAATCTAAAAACGCCCTCCAGGCCAACATCCAGCAAGGGCAGTTTTATTCAAGTGTTTCTCATGAATAAATTGAAATGCAATTAAATGTTTCAGATAATACAAACAAATGCGAAAAAGAGAAAAATAAAAGTCCCTCTGCGGATATTATAAACCGTATGGTTGACATTTATAGGGAAACTTGTCCCCTTGTGGGCCTGTGTTCCTGTGAGCAGATTATATCAGGTCTCTCATTGTGAAACAGCAATTTGCAACTTGGCATCGCAACTAAATTCAAACATTGCTTTGTTCTGTTTGATCAGTGAGCCTTGTAAATAGGCCAACGCATGTGATTAAGACTCATTAAAAAGAAACAGCTGATCTGCATTTGGGCACTGGCTGATGAAGTGCCCTCGTCCATTATGACAAGATTTTGTCGTGCATATACTTAAAAATGCACAATTAGACAAATTCAAATTGCAACCAAACTGCAACTTCTAACTTTCTAACTCTTAACTTTTTTTGTACAAGTTTCTATTTATTAAATAAATCCATATTTGCATATTCTTAAAGCTCATTTTTGCAAAGCAGTTGGCCAACACAAACATGAACCCACGTGGAGATCATTTGGATGCCCTGTCCTTCATATTTGATCTACCTGTGTCCTCTCCTACTGTGCCAACATCATTTATCCCTGAGAAAGAAATCTAGCGCTGCACTACCTGACAAGCAAGGATAACCTTCAAGGTACTTTTTTTCTCCTAAATGGCCACCATTAATCTTCTAACCAGAAAATAGTGCAACCCCATTACAGGAACACCTCTGGAGGGAGTTGCAGAGGAAGATAGGTAGGAAAGTTTGTTGCCAAATGGAAGTGCAACAACTTGCACAGCAGGTTCTGGTCCCAAAGTGGTCGAAAGATCCAAAAATCCAATTCAGAGTAAAAGATAGGATGTGTATATGTGCTAAAAGAAGGTGTGTTGACCAAGTTACTGCTGAATAGGTGTGATAACTCAGTGATTTATCGCAGAGGAAATTGATTTGTGTTGGCTACAAGTTTAGAAGTGAACTATTGTTTGTTGTATAATGTTCAGGGTTTTTGTAACAAATATATTGCTGATATAATATTTGTCTGTTGGTATTGAAAATGAATAGTCCTCTCTTTATTTCTTTTTTTTTAATGTTTTTTTTTTGTTTGTTTCTTTCTTGAACCTAGACGCCTTGTTAAAGGTTGTTTGTCACAGTAATGGCCTTGATAAGCCACAGATCAAGTCTGCACAGGAGCAAAACAATTATATAAGCAAATGAAAGCGAGCACTGAACACAGCTCTTCCTGTGAATCCAACACATGCACTGGCTTGACCCTGAGCTTTATCAGAAACACCTTTATCAGATAGCCTAGAAATAAGCTTTCTGGGAAAACAGATCATAACACAATACGGTTCATAACACGTTGAATAAAGATGGTTGGAGGGGAGCGGATTTTAAAACAGAGAATACTGTAATTTTGATGATGATGATGGTGGAGATGAAACTTAAGACATTTTGCGAACAGATGAGATGTGATGAGGGGATTATTTTTCAAACATAGAAATATGACATGATGCTGGAAATTAAAATATAGTGATAAGTGTGTGATAATTGTGAGCTCGTGTCCAATTTTGAGGTAAAGTTTTTTGGATAAGTAGTGGACAGTGAGCGCTCTCTTGTGGACAGAGACAATACTCTCCACTTTTAATAAATAGCAGTCATTTTAATTTGCATGACCAGAGCTGACTTCAGACTTTGGCTTCCACTCAAATTAATATGCTATGGATTTCATTACTAAAACTCAATCATAATGTGAAAGCAAAGTACAGAGATTAATATATCCAACCTCAGTGACAGCTTTATGTATGTTTGATTAAATATTATAAGGTTTGTTTTTCTAATTTTGCATAATACACCTTTAAATTCCCGATAAAGCGATCCAGCACACTATCAACAACCGTAATAAACTCTTCTTTTTGAAAAAAGGGCCTGTATTTATTATGATTTATCATCACCTGCTGCCATCTGGCTTGGTGACAGATAGCTGAGATGTAATCATTCGGCCAACCCATAAATCGACCCATTGAAGGTTACTTGATATACTGAGCTAGAGGCCGGGACACGTTTATGTAGCTCACACACTTCTGGGGATGTGCATGTGAGCGGAACACACTGTGCAACCTTGCGTGAAGTTTGCAGACACATGAATATAGATGCACACGTGACCTCTGACCATGACCAAGTTTATTTCATTTCTTTTTTAACCCAAAACTGCCACAGGTACTGTTCAAGTTGTAAAGCTCCTGTTTACTTTGCTGCTGATGATGTATGATATGCTTGTGGGAATAAAGTATAAAAGTTTCCCAGCCCTGTCATATCCATGTTGCAGGTAGATAAGTGATGGCAGAAATACTGGAGTTAATCAGAGAGATTTTGGCTGTAAATTTGTTTCCCCCGTTTTATGTCCTGAATCTTATGTAGGCCTATTTGTGGTCAAATGTCTCTCACACTGAGTACCATATCCACACCTCTTGTGACACATTGGAGGGACACAGTGCCATGGCCTAATGATTCATTGAATATCACTTTCTGTTTTTTTAATGCCATGAATGCTGTACTTCTGCAGACCGAGTGGTTGTGAAATGAATTCTCCTTACCTTCCCCTTTGTTGAGGGGGAGTTGGGAAAATCACCTACTTTTCCACCAATGCAGGTCTGAACCTACTGTAAAAGCACCCTCACTCAGATCAGCTGACTTTTATTTTCCAGTGTGCTGTGCCAAAGTCACGCACGCAAACACATTTCTCTATAGCTACACCAAGAGGCTGTGAGGTGACCTCAAGACCTCAATCGCACTTTCCAATGCAGTCTTGAACCCAGCAGCAAAAACAGAGATCATCTGACTTTTATTTCCCAACGTGCTTCCTGCAACACACACACACACACAATATTTGCTGAACACAAGGCTTAAGTATTTTAAACTGAAATCTCCAGAGCGAGCATCCTCTTGTGGTGCACTTCCCCTTTAAGTGGGCAGCTGTCGTCACAGCAGGATGACTCGTATATTTTGCGACAGGACGTAACGTTACAACAAGCACCGGCTCGCCGTCCGTCGCTGCTGCCTGCTGCCTGCTGCCTCCTCATCTCTCCGCTGGTATTAAACAGTGCACCGAGTGGTGGGGAGGGGGGCAAGGAAGAAAAAAAAAAAAAAAAAAAAAGGAAAACAAATCCCGCGTGTTTATGTAACGGCCAACTGTTTATAATGTGATACCATGCTGCTGCAGTCGTCTGAGAGTCAAACACCAGCTTTTTTGCTGAGGAGGAAGACGTCGCAGTGTTAGCCTACATGTAAGATCACCATTGGTCCTGCACGATCACTTGTTTAAAGAGCAGAATATGCACGAAAGCTCCTCTCTAGGTAGGATGTACTCTATGCTAGCTATGATTTAGCCATCAAAAACTAAAAGATCTGTTTTAGCCCTCATCTGGGCATGAAGCTAGCTATTAAAATGCATCAATTCCTGTTGTTTTCCAACTTGTTTTGCATGCACAGGCCTGCACTTCTTGTATTAGCTTTGCAACAATGCATGCATTTGTGTTGCGGAACCTGAAAAAACAAAACAAAAAAACAAGTGTAACAGTACCACAATATGATTTTTTCACAGGCCTGCATCTCTTGCATTAGCTTTGCAACAATGTGTGCATGTGTGTTGCTGAAACTGCAAAAAGAAAACAAATGATAACAGTATTACAATATGATTTTTTCACAGGACTGTGTTGCACTGGAAGGAGAAAACCTTTCTGACCGGACTTCACAGCAGACAGACACGACCAGCTGCTACGTCTCCTTCCTGGGCTCCTGCAGAGAGCCACTTTTTGCCCCCCAAACAAATGACGCTAACTGCCTCCACAAGCGCAGCAGCATCAGCAGCATTTGCAGAGGACTCCACCTGTGACCCCCGTGCAACGTGCTGGGCTCCAGTAGCCCACCCATGCCTGTGATCCCCATCCCACGGCGGGTGCGCAGCTTCCATGGCCCCCACACCACCTGCATGCACTCGGCCTGTGGGTCGACGCACGCTTCCAAGCTAGTGCGCACCAAGTACAACAACTTTGACCTGTACCTGCGCTCGCGCTGCATGTACAGCTTCCTCCGTTTCCTCCTGTACTTCGGCTGCAGCCTGCTGACCTCGCTGCTCTGGGTGGCGCTCTCCGCCCTCTTCTTCCTGCAGTACGTGAGCGTGCGCGTGCTCCTGCGGCTGCAGTACAAGCTGTCCGTCATACTGCTGCTGCTCGGCCACAGGCGCCTGGACTTTGGGGTGCTCAACGACCTGATCATTTACAGCATGCAGATCACCATGTTTCTGGTGGGGGGCCTCGGCTGGTGCTTCATGGTGTTCGTGGACATGTAGCTGCGGTGTGAGCGGCGTGGGAAACGCGGCGTGTGATGCGGATGCTTCATCGACACTGTAACTCGAGCATCGTGTGACACTATGGGACAACATGCACTCTGTGTGGCTCTGGGCTCTAGTCAAAAAGACCCTTTTGACATCAACTCAAACTCTTGTTGGTTTAGTTTCAGATATGATAGAATCCAATAAGAATCTGTGTAACATCTGTGTGTGCAGTCCTTGTAAAACTGTCGGTCCTGTATAACCTGGAGAGACCCCACCTGGTCGCAGAATATTAAAACGATGCATGAGGTCCGTTTGAGCATGAGAGTCAAGACTTGAGTCATCAGGGCTCTCGAGAGACCAGTAGGGTCTCAATCAGAATCTCTATTTTCATGCCATTTCTAAACCGTTTTAAAAGGGCATCTTGACTAGAAACTCATTTGTTTACAATAATGGAGAATGTGAATGTCAAAAGTTGCATGGAAAAGTGGCCCAACACATGACTGATGTGCATCATCGTGGCTGTGTGATGCAAGACAGTCATTTGTGCCAAAACACGAGTCGGGCTCCCACATGCAGAAGTGCACCATGATTCCCCAGGTTGAGATTATTCCGGTAACGTCGTGTGTAAACTCAATATCCTGTAAACGTACATGTACCAGAGAGGTGAAGCTCATATACACTAACCTATGGTGGATAAAGTGACCAAAAACAAGTCGTCAGCAGTGTGTTGTAATGTGTTTTTTTTTCTGGGGGGGGGGGGCAGAATAGGAGACAAACTGTGCAAGTGACAAACATCAACATTTTCTTTTTTGTTTTTTGTTCTTTTGTAAAGTTATTGAGCAAATTTTCTGTTGATAAAATCTTTTCCACTTTAAAATGTGCGGCCCGGGTGAATGTGTTCACTGTGTTGTGCAACACCCATGATGGCATGCCTCGGGCGGTGTCATAAGAGTGTGTGACAGTTCAAATTGAGAACGTCTTTGGGTCAAGTGCTCCATCCGTCCATGAGCGGCTCTGACAGACTTCTCTGTTCGCCTTCCTCCAGCACGCGAAGGCCAGCCACAACGAGAGCCCACTGTTTCTGCCAAGCATAACAATGGAGATGGCTGTGTCCCAATCACCTTATATAGCCTCATTTTCACATGGCATGAAGTATGCTTACAGGATCTAACGGGGCCCACTGGCAGAATGTAACTGCATTTACTTAAGGAGTGAGTCGAAATTTGAGGTACTTATACTTGACTCGGGTATCTCACCACTTTCTTCTTGTACTCAGATACATTTCAAGGGAGATATTGTACTTACACGACATTTGTCTGACAGCTGTAGTTACTCGTACATTTTCATATGTTGTGTTGAAATGATTGGTCAGTCAAAATTCAAAAGCACAATTAATATGTATTTTGACATGCTTTTTTATGTAAAATATTTAGTGATGGTTCCAGTTTCTCATTTTTTTTTTTGCTGTTTTTCTGTTTAAAAATTATAGAATAATTTAATAATTATAATTTGGGTAATTGTGAGTACACCCCTCAGAATTTTTACAAGCCAAACCAAATAATCATTAGTCAAATCATAGTATAGCCCTCGCATTTAGTTTTACTTTAAACAATGAAGTATTTCCT
>JBCAUF010000052.1:21168717-21183027 GCA_038406115.1 Haemulon aurolineatum | reverse complement strand
TGCTGATGTGCTAAAACATTTAGTATTTCCTCATTTGTGAAACCGATACTAAAGAATAACTTACAAGATGCTCCATGCAGACTGTCTGCACTAAAATATCAAGCAGCCTAAAATTGCGACTTTATTCTCGTAAAATTGTGACTTCCTTATTCTTGATTTCTGGCCCTAATACTCTGTCATGCTTAAAAATGTATTATTAGTAAGAATTTTTAGTTTCCTGACCAGATCATTTGTGGCTTCTCAATAACTCCCCCATTTTTTCCCTAAATAGTCAGACTCTTAAAATGGACATGTGACATGATGTAATCCACAAACTCAAAACTTGGACTACAAGTAGGTTTTGTTTGTTTGTTTTTAATTGTTCTTTATTTCATGACCTTTCTTTCAGGGTATTCCAGGCAGAGATCAGGGCCATTCATCAGGACCTGATGCGGTGGTGCCTCCAGTGACTGGAGCTCCTTCCCCTGTCGCGCCCACAAGCGGCATTAGCGTCCCCTCCAACACTGGCTCTTCACCGAGTGCAGGGGGAGGTGAGTGGCCCATAACGCTCCGCATGCTCCAGCAGCTCCAGCAGCTCCAGCAGCTCCACCGAGCAACCATTTGTTGCTATTATTGTCCAACTGTGACTTTCTGACTCACCCCTTCGCCCTTTCAGGCAACCCCTTGAATTTCCTAAGAAATCAGCCTCAGTTCCAAGTGATGCGACAGCTGATCCAGCAGAATGCCGCACTGCTTCCTGCCCTGCTGCAGGAGATCGGCAGGGAAAACCCCGAGCTGCTGCAGGTGACGTACTGACTGGGCTTGGTTTGTTGTGTAAATGACAAGTATTGTTGTAAGCAAGGATGTGTTTTGCACCCATGTCACATTTCTGATGAAATACGTTTATGATTTATTATTAACAGTAATGATATTGATCCTTCTCTTGTTTGTTTTTCAATAGTTTTTTCGTCCCACTTCATAGTTAAATGTGCCAAAGAAGAGTAAACATTCATCCCTTAACTGTTCATCTTCCTCTAGGAGATAAGCAACCACCAAGAGCAGTTCATCCAGATGCTGAATGAGCCCAATCCAGAGGCAGTGCCGGTGGGCGGTCCAGGTGGAGATGGGGTGGGTGGAGCAGGCGGAGCCGGGGGATTGGCAGGCGACGCGCCCGGCGGGAGTCACATGAGCTACATCCAGGTCACGCCGCAGGAGAAAGAAGCCATTGAGAGGGTGAGGAGAAGCACGACACTGTCACTAACCTTTCCCCGTTGGTCCAAAGTCCAGAGGTGCAGGAATGTGACACCCAGCGCTGACGTTTCAAATCCGTCACACAGTGTACACTGGTGAACATGAAGCACAGATTGTTGTTTGCTTATTCGAGTATTGTTTGGCTAATTTACTATTCTTCTCGCTCTGATTCCAGCTAAAAGCCTTAGGATTTCCAGAGGGACTTGTTATACAAGCCTACTTTGCTTGTGAGAAGAACGAGAACTTGGCCGCCAACTTCCTTTTACAACAGAACTTTGACGATGATTAAAGGAGCCATCTTCATTTTGACCTCTTTTTTTTTTTTTTTTTTTTGTTTCTTATTTCTTCCTCTACCTTTTGATTGCTATTGAATACATGTGTAAAACGAGCCTTTTACATTTCCAAAAGAGTTTCCAAAAAGAGTTTTATTCACTACTTCCACATTCACCTTTCTTAATAACACTGGATCATTATCAGCTGGTGTACAAGGACAGGCTGTTGTTGGTGATCAGTTTGAAATGGAGGAACAATTAAAGTACAATAACTTTGCATCAGAAATCACCTGTGTGCTATTGATTTTTTACAATATTTTAGGTAAGACCAATATGATTTTTTTAAAATAAAGTCAATATGGTTTGGCATTATCTGTCACATTGAAAGTGAGTTTAGTTCAGGGTAGATCTGAAGGTTCTGGCAGTATTCATGCACTCTTATTGTTCTGTTTTTAACTTGACAGTTATGGAGATCTAAAAAAAAAGTTAAAGTTGTGCATAAGAAACAAGCAACATGTATGGCACTGGTTCTTTTTCTCCGTCAACGTCCCTCATCTGCATGTAAATCAACAGGACTGTAGGCAGGAGTCTGTACTGCGATGCATGTGAAGGCATTTAAACATGTATATAGTTTACATACATGTGGAAGGGTTCAGTTGCAATGACTGTCATTTTTACAGAAAAATAAAAGTTTTCAAAGTAAAATGAAAGCTGTGCTTATTCTGGCTGTGTTTCCATGGAGTGTGTGTGCAGAAATCTGAATGTAGCCTGCGACTTCACTGCCAAAGTATAAATTTACAAGAACTACACTTAAGAGTAAATGTAGCGTAAATGTGTACAGTGACTTGCTGACATTAAATTGATGCTGGTTCTAGTTTATTGGCAAGTTTTTGCCTTTTCAGAGAAAATCCATTAATTCTGTCCATTAAATCAGTAAGAAATCAGACAGATTTGACATTACCTCATGCTTCAAATCCCTGAATTACAAGACCACAAAAAATACAAAAAACCTGAATCACCTCGAACACCAAACTGTCGCCAGGATCAATTTCTGATGTACCTACATGACTATACATGAAATTGGAGCAAATGGGAGCTTTAGCGGCATCATGAGCGCCTTGTGTTTTGCACGTCGCAGCCTGCTGGTGAACTGCAAAATGTCGAACTGTCTTTTAAATGATGTAAATGTTCTTCCCATGATATTCCATGGAATAACAAGTTTCATCACAAGAGGCCTGAGTGTGCTTAAATTAACCTGTAGGGGGCAACATAGACCACAACATGTTTCCAAATGTCAACGCCGTCAACACGCCTGAATTCACCAGCATGAATGTGTATGACATGAATACCACAAAATAAGTAAAAATCAGAGGTGTGCTTTTTATTTTTTACCGTGCGGAAAGTAAACCTAGCAAAATATAAAGTCTGTATATATTAATAAACAGTTTTAAGTGTATTAGTGCAATAGTTTTACCTCTTTTCAGCTGACTGTAAACACAGCTGAAAAACACATTTTGATTGTCTTTGCCACCTGTTTGTACTATTTATGAATTTAACTCACATGTTTTGTTGATTGTTAAGACATACTGAGCAAATGACCTCATCTTTGAGGTCAGCTGTGAAAACATGCATGTCGCAGGATACATTTCACACACACGATACCACACAAAGTCATTTGTAATGTTGCAGAAAAATACCAAGACTCTATCTCGCCATCGCATCATTACGGGTTCCATTCACATGGTGCACCTGAGAGCGGAAGCTCAGAGTGGCGGTCATATTTGGTGTCACCCTTGAATGTCAGCCAGTAACTCGGTTGTCCTCCCCATTCTTCCCAATGACAGGTGGAAAGAGAACCCCATGGAAACAGGACATTGTAGGAGTGCAGTTTTTTCGGTTGGGGGGGGAATCTTTTTAACGGCAACATTGTGTGAGCTTGCCTGCGGCAATCTCACCATTATCAGGGGGGGATATTGTGTGTGAGCTGACTGTGAGCTATTGCTGCCATTTAAATGTGCTTCTCCATGACACTGCCAGGGAAATCTACAATTACCGTAATGTTCAATGAAACCCTGCACATAATTTTTAATGGTAGACTAATGTTGTTTACTTTATGGCGTCGACATGTTTTCTAGTTTTGCTCTCGATGAGATGATGATAATGATGTCGATATGGTAGAAGAGCATAAAGGCCATTATGGTTCTCTCATTTCAAATACATTTTATTTTATTATACTGTAAAATACAAAACAATAACAAAGCATTTTTATTCACAAATGTACAAAATTCAAGATTATATTACATATTTTGGCTATAAACAAAAGAATCTTTGTTCAGAGTTCACTCATTCAATACAAAAATATGAATGTCTCATTATAAATTATTGCACTTTGCAGCTGCAGTGCATTGAAGATTGCCATCACCATTTATAAGTGAAGTGTTCACCTGATTTAAGTCCGATTGTGGAAGAGAGGTTTCTAAGAAACGCACAACCATATGGCACTTTCATAGTTTTCACCCTTTTGTATATTTTCCTTAATCTTTGGTACCTTTTCTTTAAAAAAAACCCTTCAGAGTCACTGAGCACCATTCTGTATAAATTAACATTGTACCTGAAATGAATGGCATTGCAGGTGAAATGTGTGTATAAATATAGATGTATTTATTAATACAGTATTTTGAACAGTGTGTAGTTGTTAACAGAGCCTGTATTGGCATGTTGCTGGTAGAAGGCCTCTGGAGATGTTTGTCTGTTGCTCCTGGTTTCCCTGACAGAAATACATTTCCAGTTAAAAGCTGTTGGCACCTGGTCCTCCAAGTTTTGTCGGTTAAATAAGACAAATTCCAGTTTGGTCCCTTTCATAAAAGTTTACAACCCTGACTGAGAGGTCTTGTCAAGTCGCCTGCGCACAGTGCGAAGACGGGATCGGGCCACGAGAGAAATTCAAGGCTCTCGTGGGAGTAATGCTCTCTTTTTTTTTTTTGTCTTTTTGCTGTGAACGCCACAGCTTGTCTTGTCGCTGGACAACGGCCGGAAGGCAAATTATGGTTTAAAAAAAAGTTTAGGAGTTTAGGAATTTGTTCAGGGTTTCTGCTAACATCATTTTTTCTTTCTTCCTCCTGGAGCCTTCATTCCAAGTCTCATAGGTGTCTCTTCATATGGAGAGCAAGGTGGTCCGACCTCGAGAAGGCCCGGTCACATTTCTGACACTGAAACGGCCGGTGGCCCGTGTGTTTCCTGTAGTGGCGTGTGAGCTCGTCCGAACGTGCAAACTTCCAACCACAGCCCTCCCAGTCGCAGTGGTAAGGCTTCTCCCCTTTGATGGAAAACACAATACACACATGGAGCAGTTAGTAGCTGGCCCGGAGGTTAAACTGGTCCAACCTTCCCCACCTTGAGGAGAAAAGAGGTCCATCCTGTCCTGCAGCTAGCGCATAAAGGCCAGGCTAATCGGCCCGACGTTTGTATTTGAACAGGGATCAGTAGCAACCTGTTTCACCGCACCTGCCATACAACCACCCCATCCCCCATCCATCTAAACCCCCATTCATGACCCGATAATTCAATGTGTTGGTACAGTACATAACGTGCAACAGACACTCAGGAGGGTAAATCGCTCTGAACAATGAAAACAGCATGAAAGGACTGTTAAACTGGTGTGTAATAGCTGCTAAAATTACGCATCCAGCTACCTGCGGGTGACATCATCTTATTCAAGCCAGATTAATCGCCACAATAAAACCAAAACAAAAAACGCAAGCTGCTACATACCTGTGTGCGTGCGGTGATGTGCTTTGAGGTGGGAGCTCTTCGTGTACGTCTTCCCGCAGCCGACGTAGTCGCACGTGTGCGTGGCGACTCTCTTCCTCGGCCAGGAGCGCCGGCCGCGTTTGGGCTTCGGTTCCTCCGGCAAGCAGTCCCCAATGGAGCTCATGAGAGGCTCTGCGGGGGCGGGGTGGGGTGTGGTGGGATGGGATGGGGGGAGTCAAAAGATCACACTCATCATCACAAGCTCATTTGTCAGATATACCGGGGTGAAATAAGGTCACAGGTACTCAAACTGGCAGATCGTATCCTATTTTGAAGCTCTGCTAAAGCGACTTTATCTGCTGAACGCTCCATATCATTCACAAATATGTTCAAAGATACATTTGTAGAAGAAAATCGGCCTTCTTCTTAAAAACTGGTGAAAACCAGCCAAATTTTTCCAAGGACTTTCAAGCTCCAGAACAATAAACATTGATGCTATGAGAACAACATAATAACTACATTTTGTTAAACATCTGGAAATGTCTTAAATCTATTTTGGCTGGTTAAAGAACTTCATGAGAAAGAGAACGTCCAAGGCCATTGGATGTAGGTTTCAGTCCCTTTGAACTGCTGGTTTTGGGGGTATAATTAAAGCCCTTAAGGTTGTGTAAGATGTATTTAAATAGACTCTTTGTATTCCGGTTGTCTAATCTGTTCCGTGTTAGTCAACAAAAAAACGGACAAACTGAATCTAAACAGGTCTAAATAAAAGTAAGAAGAAATGTGGGCTAACCTTGATACTGCATGGAGGATGGTTGAGGGTAGGAGGTGTAGCCCTGCGGGGAGCTATGGTGGTATCCCTGGGGAGGTAGAGAGATCTGAGAGTGGGGATGCCCCAGGACCTGGTGCTCCCGGCTCAGAGGATGGTCTGGGGAGAGGGAGGAGGATGACGACAACCTCCCGCCCGTCATGGATCTCCCTCCGCCAGGGAAGCCGTGCAGGTCTAAGTGGCTGGGTCTCTGCTGCTGCTGCTGCTGCTGCGGCGGCGGCTGCTGCTGCTGCGGCTGACTCCCCCGGCCCTGGGAGTTGACCCCGGCCAGGTGCAGGTCGATGGGCTGCGAGATGGTGCAGTTGCCGGGGTTCTCCTGCTTTATCCTGTGGCACGCGAAGGACGGCGAGGCGCGCGACGGCGTCGTGGGGTCCGACGCGGCGTTGACGCAGGCCTTGCTCACGCTCACGCCTTGGCTGTACTCTCCCATGTCCATTGTGGTCTTGACCACGAACTTGCCGTGGAGGCTGGTGGTGGGGTGGAGGTACGCTGGGTCCAGCTCGGGCCTCATGAGCTCCGCCACGAAGCCTCCAGAGGGCGAGACGTCGCTGATGTCTGGGATGGTGTAGAGCAGCTCGCTGCCGGTGCCCTGAGGGGAGGGAAGGGGGTAAGATGAGGAGAAGGACCCAGGGGACGGGGACAGGGCCTGGGCAGAGCTGCACGCCATGGCCTCCTCCTGCTGCTGCTGTTGCTGCTGCTGCTGCTGCTGCTGCTGTTGCTGCTGCAGGATCGAGTTCGACAGAATGAAGTCGTAGTCTAAGTCCAGGTCAGGCTCTGTGTGTTTTTTGGACATGCTGGGGCTCGTCGTGCTGGTGGCAGTGGGATGGTCTGGGTCGGGGCAGCTGCTTCCGGTTGGCACACTGGGTCTCTTAAGAAGGGACAACTCCTCCTTCCATCTCTAGAGGAAAGTTACAGAGGGATTAATGACTGTACTCGCACGGGCTGCCTGTTTGTGTCATGTTGCTGTTTATGAGCCGCAAGACGGTCGCCAAGAAAAATCACACTTTAGTTTGGCCTACTTAAAAATTAGAGCTTGTTTTGGATAGATAAGGACACACAGTGGAAGTGAAAGCTCTCAGGAGGAAAAGCTCCGGATCTATGATGGGAGAGTGATTATTATGACAGCTCAGCTACAGAGCTAAGTCTGGTGTAGGCAAGTGTCCTTGGCACAGAGATACTCCCTGGAATACAGATTATTCTCATTCACAAAGAAAGTGCAGAGGAAAGCACCACGGCAAGTAATATCTGATCAAAACACCAGACTCAGACTGCCTCCAGAGGATTTGTAGCCTCCTGAATGACGCCTTATCAATACAAATAATACTGGACATCAGGATGTTTTCTGCAGTGTCCCATGTGCGCCTTCACGGTCTCCGGGGTAGCCTATGTGAACACGCCCCGGCTATAATAACACACTGGAAAATAACAACTACACTGTAAATAAACTGCATAGGCTACATATTGCCCCCGTGGCTCTTTTGGCATGTGCATGCAAATAAGAAAGTGACCACAGGCTACTCACTAGATTGGCACTTCCTATGGATTTACTCTTGACAGTGGGGCCGCTGGCGAACGTGGATATGGATGGAAGAAGCGTTCCTCCTAAAGCCATCTCGACGTCATTTGGAGGCTGCCTGCAATTAAAGAGAAAATATCGTAAATCCGTGCGCAGTGGTCCCGGAGAGCTGCTGCGGATGTTGTAGTCCACAATAGGTGAAAAAATAAAAAATAAAAATAAAAATCTTGATATTAGAAAAAAAAAAGTTTCTCAAGAAAAGGTCCACACCTCATCAATGAGAATCGGTGTGCGTTGTGTCCTCTGCGGCGGCTCTTCGGTGCGACTGCGCTGGGCTTTTTTGGTTAAATATCCCCGGGGTGAAACTTTCTGCTCCGCGTCTGCGCGTTATTCTGTATTCCAGGACATGCTGCCGGGTCGAAGCGGACAAGACAGACTGATTTTAAGCGCTGAAGCGATTTTGTTGAACTGGAAGACAGAGCGGCGACATACGGGGGGAATCCCTCGCGCCTGTTGCCATGCAGCAGACCGGCAGGCTGAACTGAGAAAACCGCGTGAGCGGTATCCTTAAATTACTGGAGCTGCCAGCTCCACGCCTTCGTTGCCGCGCAACCGGCTGAAAAACAGTAACGCGAGGGAGGGAGCACGTGGGGGTGGGGGGGAGGTGGGGAGACTGAGGCGAGCGGGGAAGAGAGACAAGGAGAGAGGGAGAAAAAAGAGAGAGAGCGAGAGAAAAGAGAGAGAGAGATTTGTTTACATGCGTAGCAACGGTACTTATCCTTATTCATGTGAAATGTGGGTGAAAAAGCTCATTTTATCATAAAAAAGTGGAATAATAGACAGGATATTATTTATTATTATTTATAAGTTATGTCTGGAGCTCAACGGCAGGTGTGGACCTCACCTGGATGGCCACAAACTCAGGACAGTCTACTTCATTAGCTAGCCTTAATACACAATAAACTCACAGTGAGAGGTTCAGGTGAGGGATTTGTACTTTATATTTGCCAAATAATATGCAAAAATTGTTTGCTATACTTGTTTTTGAATTATAGGAAGGATAATTATGCAAAGTATTGTGAGTACTCATTGCGTTTGATCCTGCATACAACACACACAGGCACATGCAAAGCAGCATTTCAGTTTGGTACTATAATAAAGCTGCTATTGATACAATATCACAATAGCATTTTCCTCTTCTAGTTAGTTGTATACATACTTTAGCAGTCAGCACATGTAGCCTATTATTCAACAGTATACTGTCAATATAGACATACTGCATAAGTTATGAGTAGACTTATGCTCAACAATAATCATTCTCAAACTCTGTATTATGCTGACACAAATGTCAGGAGCACACAGATATCCATCTTGGGCTTCTGTGCATCTAAAGTTTAGCTGAAACAGGTTCTTGTTGATTTAATCAGTAATTATTAAAACAACATTTAATACCCTGCAAACCACACCCTAAAAAGCCCCATGAAAAAGACTGAACACTGCAGCATAGTTATGAAAATTCAGTTCTACACAGGAGAAAAAAGTCCTACCTTGCCTTACCTGGGAACACTAAAATGCTGAGAACTGTTCAGTGTTGAGTTTGAATTGGGTCCAGGCGGTGTTTGCTCAGAGCTCGCGAGCTAACACAAACGTGGCTGTCCAACATAATTAGACACATTTACTCAAGAGTTCAGCGCAAGAGCAAACAGAGCGCATGCTGCTGATCCTGCTGCTTCAGGATCTTGTCCGTTAGACATGTCAACAAACATGCCGTCACTTCAACAGGACACATTCACCGTCAGTGTGTCTTCATTCAGAGTTTTAAATTGCATGGATGCAATTTGGTTTGGCTTTGGTTGGCAAACAAAAACTGATGGGAAAACTATAGACAGACACGAGAACTTTGCAAACAGAGAGTGCATCCTGTTGGGCAACCCATAGTTTATTGCTTGATATATTAACCGTGAGACGTGTATCGAAAAAGCAATAGTTGTATTGTTTTCAGCTTACTTTTCTAATTGCATGGTGAGAAATGATGAATTCAAACCTGCAGCGTTTGAACCCCATGAAGACCTGTTTCCTACAGGTAGGAGCACAATGAAAGCGATGTCATTATAGCCATATTCTTTATGGTGGGAGATAATGGTTTTGAAAATGATCCTGAAAACAAAGGCTTGACTTTGACAACTGAGGTGCGCTGCATCGCAAGTAATGACAGAGAAAAGGAGGAAAAGAAAGGGGAGATAAAGGAAGGGAAAATGACACCACTGTGTGCTTTTCCTGACACAATGAAGTCATGGTGATTTAGTAACTCACACCAAACCCTTGTATGGATTATGTTAATGCAACACTTACAGTATTATCTGAATACAGTGAGAATGAGAAAGCGCAAGCTGCAATAACCTGCCCGCAGTGAATCATTTCAAGTGTTACGCAGCTCCAGATTTTGAGATTAACTTCAGGTTATTGATGACATAACTGCAATCGGATGTTGAGGTAATGTTATTGTACGAACAAGGACAAGTGTTGAGTGCTAACTCGATACCTGCGAGGTGTCATATTTTCCCCTCATCAAGTTCAACAAGTGTCCTAATGATATTGTTTCTGCAGTCTGGATCAAATGTGCCCACAAACATGACTGTTTCAGAAGTGAGCTCAGGTGATGATCTTGGCTGTGCCGAGAGTTTTGACTGCTCAGACATTAAGTAAAGAGTCACAGCTCAAGTTATATAATCTGTGGTTATGATAGTGATCCAACACAGTTGATATGCAGTCACGCAATTGCTAACATTTATTTTATGTACTTCAGTTTTTCGGCCTTCACCCACCTCGGCGTGCTTAAGACTGATATGGTTTCCACCGGTGTCCCTCAGTTAAGTATCCCCCTCCTGGAAAGCACCCAAGTGAATATGAGTACCAGTGGATCATAACTCCAGATATTGAGGTTTTCAGTGCTCTCTTCCAGATGCTGTTCGGTAATTAAAAAATAGTTTTCATACTTTCCTTAATTCTTGAAAGCTGAGTCAAGCTTTTTTGATTCTCAGTGCTGCGCTTCCCTCCACCCCACCTCGCATTAGCTCTAATACAATTATAGATGTAGGAACTTTCTGTCTGTTTTGTCGCCGTGTGTGAGGCCAAAGAGCCTTTGAACAGCTCAGGCAACAAGGCACCGACAGCTCTAATTGTAGTAATGTTTTCCTTTGGCACCGCAGGTTTTCTTTTGTTTGTTTGTTTGTTTGTTTTCAACATCTGAGTTTTATTTTGGAGTCATAATTCTCCATTTCAGTGGGAAGCAGACTTTGAAGATTTGATTGGCACGGCACAAAGGGAGCTGTGTTAAAAAAGCCATTCTCAATAAAACTTGTCATTTCACCCATTCATCTCCTCCTTTTGCCTTTATATTTGACGCCAACATCTGTTCAAAGATCAGAAGCTACTATTAAGGCATGACAAATTCAGGAAGAATAATGAACACCATGCAGTCGATCAGGTATTTAAATCCTCAAATTATGACACAAACTTCTAGCGCTGCAGTTAATGATTTACTTATTGTCTTATAATCGTGCAGGCTAGAGGTTTTCGAAGTGGGAGGCAGGCCTCCCCAGAGGGGCTTCAAACTGTTTCAGTGGAGGCTCAGTGAACTGATGTAAAAAAAATATTATATTAGTTAATACATTGCTTATCAAAAGGAGATCACACAGAATGTCCTAAGTGTGTGTGATTTGGTCATAGAGATAGTTCAGAGATACGAGCTCGAGATTAGATAGTTGTCAACTCATTACACTCCAGAGTATTAACTCCACGAAGTGGGTGGATTTGAAGATCTGGGCCCAAGCAACAGAGAGACAGTAGTTTTGGGGGGTTTTTTTCCCTACTTTCCCAGAGTCAGAAACAAATACATGCCTCAGGACAGACATTTTTTAAAATGTATTTGGTGTAGTCTGAAGTCATGTCAGACATCAATATTTAGCTATCTTGGCTCAATCATTGAGTGTCAATGGGATCAAATAATATAATTATGATCCCAGAGGCATAGGAATTGAGCAAAACTAAGTAAGTAAACTAAGGGGTGAGGGGGCACATTTTTCCAAGTTTTGTCTAAGGGGATGCCCACAGTCTCCAGACTTTGAAAACCCCTGGTTTAGACTATGAAATGTAAAAAAAAAAGTGAAAAAATGTCCACCATCATTCCCCCGAGTCTGACAGCTTCAGACTGCTTCTTTTGTCCGACCAACAGTCCAAAACCTTAAAAGATATGCAGCAGTGAAAATTTCATATTTGACAATCTGGGGGGAGTTGGGTGTTTAACGTTGTTGCTTAAAAAATGACTGAAAATAATGAATTGATTATCAAAATGCAGATTGATTTTCTGTCATTTGACTGTTTTGTGATGGCTGCATCTTTATATCTAACTAAAATAAGGTTAAGTTATGTGAGTCAATCCTACCATTACTTAAGTACCCATTTATAGTCGTTACTGTCAGACATTTAACAACCCTCTTAGATCAGGAGTACCGATCTGGGATGCATGCTCAGGACCGCTTAACTTTTAAATTTCCAATATTTCTTTTTATCGCTGTGTGATCTAATAGCACATGATGGATCGTGGCCTGGTGTTCAGCTCAGCACAGCTTTTAGGCCCTCATAGTTCACCACACCTGTTATTGTGGTCCAGACGTTCACCAGCAAGTGGAAACCTTAACATAAATCATCACAATGACAGAAACTTGCTCCGGTCATTTTTATGACAAAATAGCACTGTGTTTGTTTTCCAAAGGACTAGTATGCTAACAGACAGGGCTGGTTGACAGTTCTGCTGTGCGATGGTATGCATATGGATGAGGTCTGAGTCAGTGGGGGCTGTTTGTTTGGACAATCCCAGCCAAGCCTCTATAGCTGGACAGAGCTGCGGCCGGTGCTGGGATGCTACCAACCAACCAACCCCGAGCTTTCGTCACGTCATATAATTCAGCGGTGGGCTTCCACAGGGGTAGGAAAATGTGGTTGAGGTACGGGGTGGTGGTCGTGGTCATGTTGCAGGGCTAGTGTAAAGTGAAATGGGTTTAGAGGAGGAAGCAGGGAGAGGGAGAAGTCGGCGAGAAAGAGACCGGGAGGGAGGAGAGAGCTCATGCCGGGCGGCAGGCTGTCCAGCCTTTGCCTTCCCTGGGATTCCTCGGCAGCCTTAAATATGCCAGTTATTTTTAACCAGCGACGTAACAGAGCCCAGCGCCGGCCCCCTCTGTTACAATATTTCCTTTCTGTCAGGAGGGGAAATGGAGGGGAGCCACACTTCCTGGTCACGTGACACAGCCCAGGCGGCCGAATAAGAGGCATACAAGCGGGGAAGTGGGGAAGAGTGAATGGAGGGGAGGAGAGGGAACTTGGTTGGCTGCCCTCATACCCCGCACTAGCCCACGTATTCTGTCAGCGCCTCCTTTCTCCAAAGTTTAACCCCCTCAAGCTGGCCAGATGAGGCCAGTCTGTTTTAATCAGATGCTCAGACGTCAGAGGCCTAAAGGACCAGAGCGGAGATTGGCGTTCGTGAGCTGCGGAGGAAATGAGAGTGTGGGTACAGCACATCGACAGACGGAGGGGTGGGGGGAGGGCCCCCGTGACGTCAGAGCAGGGACCCGCCAGGATTAGAAGCCTCTAAAAAGAAAAGGCCTGCGACTGGGCTGCCAGAGCTGGAGAAAATGTGTTTCTCTGTCTGTCTGACATGGGAGAATCAGGGACTTCCCATGAGCTCACCTTGTTGACATACAGGGATCTTGGACTGGTTCATGTCTCAATCTGCACTACCAGCAAAATTAGTACCAGCCTCACATCATGGACTGAATTGTTTGACTTATTTGTTTTGCTTCAACATCCACAGCAGATACATGCTGAGTATTGATGAGAGTATGTCAACCTTAATTAAGTTTAAAGATACATAAAATCATCAGATGTTTGGCTCATATGCACACACTAAAAACCACTGGGTCAAAATATTTCAACTTAAGTTGTTAATATTTCCTTTTGAATGTCATGCACATTGTTTTGTACAACTTAGATTAAATTTAACAGAGCCTTTTGTGCTTTGTACAACGTCAAAATAACCATATTTCAGTTTAGGTAAATTAACCAACAATAAAACATTACAAACACTGGATTGTTTTAGGTTTGCTGTCAATGATAATTTGACTCGAAATGGGTGAATTCAGATTTTTATTGCATAGTGTATTTGATGTCGAAACCACTTCAATGGCGGTGCATTGCTTTGACATTAACAGAGTCAAGTTGAAGGCGACTGTTATTGACAGGAAAAAGCAGGATTCACATTTAGAGATGATTCAGACCATCGCTGTTGGCAGAATAAAGCATTGGCATTGTACACTTCTGCAAACCGCAGTTACATTGAACCTCTACATATCAATTTTATGTTGTAACAATGCTGTGGTTAAGGTCTGATTTGGCTTCATGCACAAAAAAGACTTGGTTTGTCTTTTTAGTTTAAAAGCCATTTTTGTTACCAGAAAGATGGCTGCAAAATATCCCGACGTCTTGCTAAAAACTCCCAGTTCTGACAGTTGAAATGGGGGCTGGGCTTGAGGTGGTCTCTTGAACAGTCATCCATGGCACTTTTGCAACTGTCTGCCATTTACAGTAACTAACTATGAACTAAGCAACTTTCTCTATGATACATACTGTGCAAATGTTGATATGATACATAATGAAAC
>JBCAUF010000052.1:20903600-20915519 GCA_038406115.1 Haemulon aurolineatum | reverse complement strand
CAGATCTCATGGTTGTCTAGGAGAAGTAAATGAAACATTTTTGAGATCTCTTTTTGAATTTTCTTTTCCTCTGGGTAGAAGTAGTGATATAAAGTCTCATTTTTGGTTCGGATCAGTAGACCATACCTGTTTTCCCCTCATGGTGTCTGGAGACTGCGACTGGGACGACAGGTCAAACTGCTGGTGGTACGTGGAGGTGCTGGGAGGCGGCGAGTCCCCCGTCCCCGGCGGCGTCCGCTCCCCCCGGCTCTCCGACGACTGCAGCGACCTCTCGCTCACGTTGTCCTCCTCCTCCTCCTGCTCGTCCTTCCTCGACCCCACGTCCTCCTCCTCGTCCTCCTCTTCCTCCTCCTCCTCCTCGTCTTCCTCCGGGTCCTCCTCTTCCTCCTCATCCTCTTCGCCCTCCTCCACTCTCCCTCCTCTTTCTCCGCCGCCACCACCGCCGCCACCTCCTCCTCCGCCGCTGTCCATGATCTCCAGGCAGACGTTGATGATGCACGGGATCTCCAGCATCTGAGCGGCGTTCAGGATCTCCTTGACGTTGGACGCCGTCACGGTGAGAGTGGAGGTGTAGGCGAACTCCAGGATGGCCGTGAGGGACTCCGGGGCCACAAAGTCGATTTCGTACACGGCCGCCGCGTGGTGGTGGTGGTCCCCGCCGTCCGTGGTGGCCACCGTGAAGAGCTTCTTGAAGTACTGGCTGCAGGCGGCCAGGACGGAGCGGTGCGTGCGGTACTCCTGGTCGCGGACGATGAGGATGACATCGCAGAGCAGGCCGTCGCGACGCTGCTCGTTGAGGCTGCAGAGGACGTCGCTGCTGTGGTTGGGGAAGGGGATCCCGATCAGGTCCTCCTCTCTGTGATGGACCATTCTCCCGCCTCTGTCTCCGCCGATTATCTGGACAGAAGGCAACGACAACGAGCTGTTTAGCGACACTTAAATAAGAAGGTCAAGCTGAGAGATGCATTACTCTGCGGGACTCACATTTTGCTCTAAAAGCGTCCATTAAATCCTCACCTCTAATTTTAATTTTTTTACCCATAGTCTCGTCTCTAGTGTTGTGCGTTCATGTTATGTCAGAGAGTTGAGCATCTGTTGTTCTGAAAGATAAACTCTTGGTAATCTTTCAAAATCCCACAAGGTCATTCGACACTTAGCAGTTTTCGAAGGTATTTTGAGAATTTTTCAAGACTGTTTTGTCCGCCTGGATCCAGAAATATTCAGTCTGCCACACAATGAAAAAGAATTTTAACACATTTCCCAAGTTGCGACTTTTCTATTTTCTAATCCAAAAAAAGGTAAGGGTGGTGCACTGTATGTGCCTGCTCCTTTTGTACTATATACAAAATGTATGGCAGGGCTAATATGCAAGCCAATATAACAGTTCAATTAACACCAGATAATAACATTTTTAAACACTGGCTCATGTTGCACAATTTTTTCTAGGTCTTACTTGCAAAAGTCATTTTGATCTTGATGAGACTTCCTGTATAAATACAGCTTAACAAAGTAATTAACAAGGAAATATGTCACAAGGGTGCCATTGTGTTTTTGGATCAGAAAACAGTCACGACTTGGAAAAGGAGTGAAAAAAAAAAAAGCTAATCTTGTGCAGCTATGGAATAGTTCATGTTCCACGAGGACAGACGAGTCCTGAGAAGTGTGAAAATACATAAGGGATGTTTGAACGAGTCCTCGGACACAAAGCAGTGAAGGACACTTCTCTTAGATCCACATGCTCGGCCTCTCTTCTCAGCAGTGGAAGATTCAATATCATAAACATTTGAGCTATCACGGGGATGAAGCGGCACTTGATTCTGCAGCAGGGACTCTCCCGAGGACGAAGTGCCGACTGGAAGGTGACGAGGGCACGTGAAAGCAGATAATGAAACGGGATCTAAAACACTGATTTAAAAGAGTGCAATGGGAGTGGCACAGAGCTCGGCTCGCACCTGCAGCTCGGTTCGAAACGGAGAAGCAGGAAAAAAAAGCGTCGATGTTTGAATGGATGGAGACTCTTGACGGAAGCTGATATTGTTACCACAATGAGTGACAGTCACACTTTATTAAAATATACTGTGGGCATGCTTGTTTGTGTGCCATCTGTGCAGCAAAGGCAACAAGTGGTAAATACAGCATGTCTCATTTTGAGCAAACATCACATCGGGTAATATTTATTCTTGACTGTGCTATCACGACTTCTTGTAGGAACGTGTTGCAACTGCGAGTGAGGGAAACCCATCATCTTGATAAGAAATTAAATGAAACATTGCTGTTTTTTTCAGGTTGACACTTAGACACGCAATGAGGTTTGATAAGTGCACGAGAGCCACTGCCGTAACGTGTGTGATGTCCATGCCCATTGTCTGTCTCTGGCAGATATGAGCACGAAGCAAGCCGATACCCTCATTTGAACAATACAGTGTGTGATTGGGATGTGGTGAGAAACGGAGAGAGCGACAAAAGAGGTCAGATTGTACTCTAGATACTGTATCCTGTCAAAATGCTTACTCTGCAGCCTGCCCCTCTCCAACTCTCATTTGATTTACAGCGCAGCCAGTGACTAAGAGCACGATACAGCAGATATCACCTCGACGCACGGGCGAGTGAAATCTCTGCTCGCGTTTCTTTAAAGCCTCGTTCCACAGCTGCCCGAGTTCCTACCTGTTGATTCACTGTGCTGTTGTTTACAGTCACGGTGATAAAGTCTCGTCTGGCAGGGTGCTCATTCATTCACATCTATGAATAGAGCTTAAACTCAGCCGTCCACACTTGGTGGTCACTGGAGGCATGTGTAGATAAATACTTTGAAGCGGGCCCGCTCACCGCAGCTGCATTGTTGACTGGTTCTAAATGGGCCAGGGCTGAAGCCACACACACACACACACACACACACACACACATACTGAGCACTCCGAGTGTCTTGCTTTCTCTTTTGTGCTGCTCTCACCATAGGAGGAAAAAAAAAAAAAAAAACAATTTCAGAAAATCCCTTAGTTCACCTGCAGGTATACAACTTGGAGACCAATCTTACATGTAGTTTATTCTTGTCGATCTTGTTGCTAGGTAACTGCTGCTATGTTCATGCCATTGATACAGTGTGGACATAATTAAAATGTCTATAGAGGGGGTGGTGGTATAGGATGTAAGCCCACAGACCTTCCGCACAGAACTATGTGGAACTACCTCGATGGGAAAACTGGAACAAAAGAGCGACGGAGAAAGTTGCAGTGGCCAGCTGATTAAATTATATATTTAAATAATGAAAGGGGAAAAGGGATTCTGTCTGTATTAGATTTCATACAAATCCTCTGGTAACCCACACCAGATTAAAACTTTCACTGATTCTGTTGTTGCCTCCACAAAGATAGAACGATATCCTTTTTCTATTATATTTCACACCATTTGCACAACATCCAGAAGGGAAAAAAAAAAAAGTAATAGCCTGGGTAAAAGGTGAGAGAATCTCCAGCGAGAGAGCGAGGGAGAGATCAGATGGCCCTAAAAGTTCCCTAACAGGTTGCACAAACACCAGCGGAGGGGCCCCTCCCTGTAGCAGCCTGCCAAGGCAAACAATAGTGCAGAGCTTGGAACAACAGCGAGTGGATAAGAGGGAGAGAAAAAAGAGTCTGACTGGGAGGGCTTGGCGAACCCACTGTCATTCGTTTGCTCTCGATCCATCCCACCCACTCCTGGAACTATGGGACACGTGCTGCTGTTGCTGTTTGTTCGCCTGGTGCCCCAGCGAGCGCCACTCCCCTCGGTTCCCACTGTTTGCCTGCCGCTAGCTAGCGCTCGCTCTTAGCGGCCGGCCCCTAATTACAATGTGGAGAGGATCTAAGGAGGATGTGCCACATAGACAGGGAGGGGAGGAGGGCACAGCTTTCCCACCACAAGGTCCTGGAGCGACATTTCATCAGCCAAACATCCTTAACCCTTTACCCACACCGCGGCGCGCACACACCCCTCCACCCATCGGAGCAGCCAGGGTGGGGACGGCTTGTGAAAGGGCTCTGATAATTACTGTTTAAGTCATTTGGCTCTTTATCCACTGGCGGAGTCATGGAAGGACAATCCAACTTTTTTTTCAAAAGCATAAAACAACCTGCTCGTATTAGGTGACAGCATTTTTTGAATGAGACACGCAGTCAAAGTCACGTTTTGTTGGTGCCATCAGTGGCCGGCGCCTATTTTCTGTTTATCACACATGCATCACTGGACTCATTTACTTAACGGGAATTTCAGCTCCATGCGTGAAAACTATTCGCACCGGGCTCGGACTCGATTATTAAGCTGACCTCTAATGGACAGTGCTGCCTCTTTGTCTGTCTCTCTTTTCCGGCTCCCTGTACTGGCCACGTCTCCTCTCATGCCTCACTTAGTCACTAACACTTTCAACTCAGCACTCCCACCCCAAATTATGTGTCACCTCCATTCAGCGTCGTCTTTCTCCCAAGAACTTCATCTGCTTTCCGGGGCTCTGACCACCACCACCACCACCTCCTCCTCCTCCTCCTCCTCCTACCACCTCCACCTCCTCCTCCTCTTCCTAATCATTCTCCTCTTCCTCCTCCTCATCCTCCTCCTCCTCCTCCTCCTCTCTCTGTCCCTGTTGCAGCTGTATCATCATTATGCCCAGAGTCGAGCGGCCAACTTGTCCCCAGCCCTGACCGCTCAGGCCACAAATCAGCAGCTAATGTCCATCTCAACCCTTGTCACGGGCAGACACTCATTTGGCCTGTAAGCTACAACACCCAAAGCCTAGTTTATCCCTGTCAGGCCAGTGCATCCACCTGACCCACATGCTAAATCACCAGGAGCCAAAGTTTACCCCTGTCACCAAGTGCCCATAGCAAACACCTGCTAAACAACTGTCACAGACGGACAATTGCACGGCCAATAATTTAGAGTATTGACAGCCAAAAGTCACCCCCTTATTAGGAGGAGACATTCATTTGACCTACTGTGTAAGGTAGTCCATTATCACCAGTAAAACACCAGTGCACCTGTTTCTCGGGGAGACACTTCCTTGGTTGGCGTTTTAAAATGACAATCGTCTGGCGCCTATAGGCCGCATACAGTAGGGAGAGTTTTTAAATTGTGTCTTAATTGCTGTCAATTTGAGCGGGTGAGCAGTGTATACTGCCAGTTACACAACATGGGTGTTTGTCTTTACAATAATGATGACATGTCGGGGCCAAATTTGAGCATTTAACTGCACAAGTTTTGCTTAAAAGTTGAAAAGTCGCTTTGAAAACTTATTTTTACTTCAGTTTGGCGCACATTTTTACCAAAACTACACTGTTAGAACACAAATGGAGTTTAAGGAAATTACTATGCCACCAATGTCACACACATTGTTCTTATAAGTGTTCTGATTTACATTAAATATGAGTGTTGTTTTAGTTCAAAATTGACCCACGGGTTCAAAGACTTTTCTGAAATCTAGCAGCATAAATCTCACTTTAAACAACAGAAATTCATGTTTAAATCTTTCACTGGTTGCACCAAAAAAGTCACAATTATATTTCATTGTTCACCACAATCACTTCAGCAAATAATAAGATATTTATGGCTTTAATTAATACTTAATTCACGTGTATTAGAAGTATTATAAAGTAGGATAATTTGAAGCAAAAGCTGGACCTGGATCTCAAGAGATCTGGAGGCCAATTCAACTCGCTCGGCTCCTTAAAGAGCCTGTTTGCACTAAGTGTCATCTCTCGAGCCTTCGGGGGGGCCCACAGCTACACACCATTATCTCTCTCACCCCCAAAGTAAACAAAAGTTTGTGTTTCGCTGCCGAATATCGGTTCAGTGATTTACAATGTCTCTTCTCGACTATTCGCAATGAAATCAAGGACAGATCAAATGTTATTCTACTTATATCACTTTGTTTTTCTCTCCATCTTTGGTCTGAATAAAGACGTCAAATCAGCAGAGGTAGGTTAAATTCGGTACGGAAAGCGGGAATGGAACAATAGCAAGTAAAAACATTGACTTTTTACAGGCTTCACAATTTAGCCTTGGTTCAAAATGTATGCTCCTTTATTTGTATTTTTCTGACACTCAAAAACTGTGTCCCAGAAAAAAAATATATCAGCTTTTTACGAGCATTACTAACACAACATAACATAACATAGAAATGGTTCAAGAACAAAAGCTGAAAGCCTTTAAAAGACGCAGGCAGGTGTAGGTTAAAAACAGACTGCAGCTAATGAGAATTAATATGAGATTAAGCAAACGTGTCATTGGTCTGTGAGAGATTTCCTGTCACAGTTTGTGAGCCTGTTGAGTAGGTACTCTCTGAGAGTGACTTCATAAATGTTCCACTATCTGACACACGAGCAACACAAAACAACATGCATGAAGTAAATCCTTATTTCACATTTTAATGGGCATTTATATCTGCATTTTATTTCCCACTTAGACCAAATCGTATCCTACATTTTTCACAGTTTGTTTTAATTTTTCTGCCTCGCATTTCACTAAAACATTTTAAAAAGAGCTCACACATATCTTTAATGAGCGAATGAAAAACAACAGCTGGTAAACAATTTTAATGGAATACTGGGCATGGCATTTTGTTGCTACATGAGGTAAGAGGTCCATAAGCCGGCTGACAACAAGCTTGTTGTAAATAGTAATTTACAGCTCAGCCTCAAATCCATAACATGTTTTTATTTTGTCCTCACTCACAAACATCCCCTTCAACTTTATGAATTACCTGCGTATTTGTTTTGGATATAAAAGAGAACGTCGTATAGATATGGAATATCTAAAACTGAAGTGTATAATTACTGCTGGAGACAAAACACATACTTAAGTCCACTAAAACTACCATGTTTGACATTTCCAAGACGTGCTGTGATGCTATAAACGCTCGAGCTATTTCCAGAATCTTATAGCACAATATTTACACTACAGCCTAAATAATTACACGAGTCATTAAGTGACTTTATTGACCTGTTTGCACCTTGTCAAGCCTTTATGATGTAGAGCAGTCGACTCATATAAACACTCAGGGACGCTGAGTGATGCACGTGTGCACACCGTAGCACAAGGCACAAGTGCAAGCTTGTCTACACACACACACACACACACACACACACACACTCTCTGCAACAATGTGACAAATTATCATTGACATAATACGTGCAGACACACACCCATGTGCATGCTCCAAAACTCTGGCATGCACATAAATTCACACATGTCTTGATACGTTCCCCCGGCATTCCACAGCGTTCAGCAGCCATCACCTACCGTACCTTCAGTTTCACGATTCGCCTCACGTGTCTTTGTATTTCCAGACTACTAAGAGGCTCTGTTGCTCCTCGCTTGACCTCTCAGCATTGCCCCTTTTTTTTAATTGAAACACACGGCTGTCTCTCTCTTTGCCGGTCTGTCAATCAGTCAGTCAGCCAGGCAGTCAGTCCATTCACAAGCTCCCCACACCGGCCACGGATGCCCATTCACAAAAAAAAAAAAAAAGAGGAAAAAAAAGGAACACCCAGGGAGGAATATCCAATGGAGAGAAGCAAAAGCAGCGCAACAGAGGAGAGCAGAGTGTGATTCTTGGGTCTGTCTGTGTAGCAGAGTGGCTAGTGTGGAGTTAAGAGTCAGGCTCACTGTTGTGTGTGGCTCATGTAGGACGAGCGAGAGAGTGAGAGGAAGGGAGGGAGGGCAGCAGCACTGCGCTGTGGAGATGTCGCACCACTAGTTTTTATAGCAGGGTGGGTAGCTGGAAGATAATAATACCCCATCCTCCTCCACAACACAAGTTTAAGCGCACTGTGTAATAAGCCCATGGCGCAGACACCCTCTGATTTAGGTCAGACAAAATGAATTTTTAGTTGTGTTAGAGTGGATTTTGGTATAAAGGGACCGGGGCAAAGAAACTCGAAGGGGTTGTTTGGGGAGACTGAGGGAGGGTAAAAAAAAAAAAAAAGGAAAGGAGAAAGAGAGAGAAAAGTTGGAAAACTATTTTGTGCACCTCTGTCGGTTAGTCTCAAGCTGGGATGAAGAGATGTACAGGACTAAAAGTGGTAACACAGAAGCAGGAGCACAACTGCAACTTAAAGCCGATTGGTTTCAGTTTTACACCTGTTCAAAATGCTGCTATTCTCCCTTTATATCTATAATCTAACGTTTAACAAGCTCTCCGAAACCTCTGTGCATGTGTTCAGAGGCAAATACAGGCAACAAGATGCACGTTGAGCAATATATTCACTCACAACAGACTAATCACTGGAAAACATTAACACACTTTGACATGTGCCACCCGACATTCAGGACCCTATAAAAGCACCTAATTGAGTCAGTGGGGTTAATTTTAACGGAAATATTACTTAAAAGCTGACTATACATGAGACGTAACCACAAACACTGAAAAACACCACAAGCGACTTTGCATAGACTTATTTTCCTTTTAGTTGAGACGTTTTTTTTTTTTTTTTTGCTCACCAAGGTTTCAGAAACCAGGTTGAGGAGAGCCAAGGGCCAACGTTAGAGTTCTGTTTTGAGTCAGAAAGCGCTACAGCAAGATAACTGTGATGGCGCCTCAGTCTGTGGAGATAAAATGGAGAGGAAGTTTATGCGGAAAGGTGTAGAAAATAAGCCTCTCTGTGTAGACTTCAGTATAAAAGAGGAGACCTGTTAAGCAGGGGGTTTATGGAGAAAGAGGGACAGGTTTGCTGCAAGAAGTCCACGGCGTCCAATATTGTTTCCTCGGGTTGTGACCAAAGTGTGTGTGTGTTTGTTTATGACACAGCGAGAAACAGAGAGAGAGAGAGAAAGAGAGAAGTAGAAGAAGCGTTTCCATTGCTTTCACAGATGTTATGACATAGCATTTTCACAGGATCTGAAACAGCATTTGGGCTTTCCTGTATGACATCATTAAACCACGCCCTTGGTAGTACTTCTTTTTTTTTTCTTCAATTAAGTGTGCTGACAGCAGGAAGGCTTCTACGCCTGATTGATATATTGTGCACTCAAAGGGGATTGCTTTTCTTTTCCAAACAGCAAAAGAAGAAACCCCGCCAGTTTCACGAAGGTAGAGCGTGCAGCCGGCCATTGTTATCTTAGTGGTCACCGGACCTTCAAATCCACTAAAATATTTCTAAACATCCATAAATCAAAACCAACAATCATGCCATGAAAGCAGTCAAATTGTGTCGAGTTAACCTCCACAAACAAGTAGACATCAGAGTGTACATCAGACTGCTATGCCCACTTCCCCCTGGGGAAAACACGGACCAAAGCGAACCACAGCCCATGCCCCGGTGGTTTACACTGTTTTGTACAGGGTGAGGGCTGAGGTCAGCTCACATTGGCATCTAGTATATATAAACAGGGTTAGCCACTAACTGCAAGCAGGCCGGCCAGACGGCCAGAAAAACAACGTTTGCCATCCTATAAGATCGGCTATCTATTCTAAACGCGCCGCTGCCGTCATAGCAAGACGCCGTAAGTGGTACCTGTGCGGACTGCTTTGTTCTGATCGCTGTAAAACCGCCGGCTGCTGAACTGCAAACTGTCACAGGTGGTGATTGACACAAACCAGTGGTCTAATGGTGCAAAATAATGGTGTGAACTGCTCTACAGCACAATGTCATGGTGTTAATGCATACGTTCTTTAGCCAATTTGCTGCACGGCTAAAAGGTGGATTTACATGGTGATTGCGCTTGATTAAGTTTTACATATTGCAATGCAAGCATGAAATCAAGCATGTAGCTGCCTGAAGAGCAAGAGAAATGATCTTCAGTGTTTCATGTCTCTGCGGCAGAACCACCAGGCTAAATATTGACTCCTTTCCCCCCTCCGTCCTTCGGGAGTGTGAAGCTACACCAAGAAGTGGTGAGTCTTGTCGCTCAGTCTGAGTGCTAACAGTCACAAGACACGAGGATTCGAGGGGCTGAGTAAGAGTCATCTGTTTTGTCTGTCTGTCTGTCTGTCTCGCGTCTCAACGTACCTGTTTACTGCCACCTGCTGCGCCCAGCAAGATGCACATACCCGGGCACCAGATTGGCACTTGGGAGGGGGGATGGGGGTGTGAAGCATCATTACATAAAGTTGATCTCGTGGAGACTTTGATGCCGCACTCAACTTGGCTTACTGTACCGCATCGCAAACACAGTAAGCAGACTGCTCAGGGAAAAATATCTTGAATCTACACTTGACTAAAATTGGCTCCCAAAAAAACTGAGAAGGCATCAGAAGATCTTTATTGAAGCGGCAGCAACATAACATAGCAGAAGGACACACTCACTCGCAGGCTCGTCGTTATGATGAACTCAGTTCCTTGAAGGTTAATTTCTATCCCTGAATACCGATTACTTAATGCTGCTTCTCGTTTACTACCTACTCTTTAATGTGACACGGCTAGTTTGTCACTCAGTGACCCGATCACTGCTGTGTAGATAAACCACTTTTCTACACACATGACGAGAACTCCCCAATTCGAAATTACTAGTTTTCCAGTGATCTGCCTACTCTCTTTTATTCCGCCGTGTGCTGCTACTTTCAAAACAACATCACAGCTCAGTCATTCGGTTATCAGCTGAAGGTTTACAAGAAAAGAAGCAGAGTTTTATTAAAAAATTGCTAATAATTACTCATTCAGTTCAACATTTGAGTTAAGTGCACGTTAGCTCTGAAGCATTCGGGTAGCTGTGCAGTAATAACGTACCTTCAGCTAAGGGTCAGATTATGTTTGAAAAGAACTAGTTCGTACGATATGTTGACAAAAGAGTTGTTCCAAATAGCTGTAAGATCTTTTACCGAAAGAACGGCAGCATCAACTGTCTCAGGAATTGCCCCAAAACAACATGACTCAATTCAATTCAACATACGTTCAAGTCTCAAAGCCCCCTAGCGGCCGTTATATTTAAGACTCTCGTGTGTCGAGAGCAAAGAAGGGGGTCGATTGGTTTGTCCATGTGCACAAAGTCCGCATCAGGTTGAACGGGTCAATCGAGCGTCTGTCTTCAACGCGGGGGCGACAGCTGACTGTTTCCCGTTTTAACGCCGTCAGTGGTATGTTTGTTTTCAAAAATCATGACCACAATCACATGCCAGCCTACCGCTCAGTACCTCAGGAGGCGACAGTGAGTCACCGTAGCCTCCAGTCTGCCCTCAGTCCAACATGAGAGGATGAGGAAGTAGCGCTGCCCCGAGGGCGAGAAACCACGTTCGGAGGCAAAAGGAAAAAGAAGTGACAGAAATAGAAGCAAAACAAGTGCTAACATTGGCATTGCTTTTCACTGCTCGAGACAGCCCTTGTCGAGTAAAGGGATGAAGTTTGATGCTGAGCTCACGTCGATTGTTGTAGAGTGGTAAGTCAACAGCTGTTAAACGTTGGCTATTTTGCGATGGCTTTGAAAAGTAGCTAATTCTGTAATGTTACGGATGGTTGCTAAGCTAACTGTTTGTTGATAGAAAGAAAGACCTATGGGAGGGACTGTGGATTTCTTTTGTCTCTAACAATAAGGACAGACACAACAATTTTCTGACATAGCACATAGCACCTTTAACCACATGTTTATTGATTTACCCATGATGACGAATGTCCTTTTACCTTAACAAACTCGTCATCTTGACTGAAAACTAAGACCTAACCAATCTGTTTTTGTGCCTAAACCAGACCTTAGCCATAGTGGTGACCCTAGACCAGAAGCTCTTGTACAGTACGTATTGTCCTGGAGGGCATAAACAAAAGTCATATTTTGACGTTAATCCGGAGGGTTCGCTCGGATACTGGCATATATTTTCACACAATCTCTCTTGGAAGTTCACATATGTGTGGCCGAAATAGTTTTGTCAAGAACGAAAAAAAAAAACCACGAGAGCTAGACTTTGCAATGCTGCTCATGACCAACCCACTCCAATGTCAGAGAGGTGTGTTGGGACAATCCAAC
>JBCAUF010000052.1:20892267-20903500 GCA_038406115.1 Haemulon aurolineatum | reverse complement strand
CACGAGAGCTAGACTTTGCAATGCTGCTCATGACCAACCCACTCCAATGTCAGAGAGGTGTGTTGGGACAATCCAACAACAAACACTACTGATGAAGAATACCGGCAGCTTTAATCCCAGGTTGCCGTTAACTAGAGCGTCTGGCCGACTGCAACACAAGAGGTTTGAAATTCTGTGGTAAAGGAAACCTGGCAGAAAATAGCATGGAAAAGGAGTACGGGGGAAGTATTAACAGCCCTTCCCTTGATTAATAACTGCAGAGACGGACAAACACAAGCAGCCCCACACATGCCCTTTACCCCGGTTGCCTCGGACGCCAGGTGTGGCCTGGTGTGGGCGAGAGAGGCAGGAAAGGGAGGCAATCATCCCCCCACAGTCCTAGAGATAGAGCATCGCAGCAGCCTCCCCGAGTCTACACCCCCTGTCTCCAAGGACGGACAAGACGCGCACATGCACACGCAAATGCAATGTTGCTCAAACACAAATGGAGGCTGCAAATGTCTTCGCTGCAGCTCACTCAATCACAGACAAACACACACCTATCCGTCACTAAGGTCATTAGAACTCACCTCGGAGCATAGCCGCCCGGGTGAGCGAGGTGAGGGCGTTTTTGCTTTCTGCTGACCTGTCTGTTTGTGCGTTTTAACTTTCTCCATGTTTTGTCTTTTCTTTTCAAACATCCTAATCAGTATTTGGAAGCTTTGCCAGAAGGGAGGCGAGGCACACAAGCTGCATATTTAGAAGCGAAGGAGACGGGAGCTACAGTGTTTCACAGGTGGCCACAGTGCGTCGTATGAACCTCGGGATGACTTCAGTGTCTGCGCTGATGTTTGCTGCAGACAAATATGATTATTCTTTATGTTTAAGGCCACTTTTATTTTTGTTTTGTGTGTGTGTGTGGTTTTTCTTAACACGCTGAGATATGGAAATTTATTCTGGAGACGAAACTGCAAACAAAAATGTACAAGGAGTCAAACCTGCCAACCAGCACTTTGACGCTGCTGCATCTGAATGCTTTTCAGCCGCCGTGTTCATTTGATTTCGCTCGGTCTGAATATTTGTGTGCGTGTCGGGAGGGTCGTGGGGTGAATGAGGACAACTCCTTATGGTGATAACGAGAAGGAGGCCAGCCTTGGCGGGACAGCCTCTGTCTGCCCTCGGGTAGCGAGTGTGTGTGTGTGTATGCATGTTTGCGTGTGTGCGCGCGTGTGTATGCGTGTGTGTCAGCAGGAGAGCCCTCGGGCGCTCTGGCACCTCCTAATTAAAACCAGTCAGGCTGCAGGGCAGGGGAGACAGATGCCTGTCATGGCACACACATACATACGCACGCACATGCACGTGCGCGAGGCGAGGCGACGGACCGCGTTCGGGCGCGTGCACGCTCGCCAATGCACGAGTGCGATGCGTAGGTCAGCTATTTTTGGACTCCCCAATCTCATCCCACCCACTCAGGTATCACACAGGTAACTAATCTGTGTCTGACCCAAAAGAGGAGGAGCGAAGTCACCCAGCAGTCACATAAATCACTCTAATAAGGCTGCTAATAATCGAGGACAAAGACTTCTTCGGCATACATGAGTGTTTTTGTTACCCAACCGGTGTGTTTATGCTGGTTTCATGGGTGAATCCATTACTTACTTTCGGCGGCTAGCCTTAGGTTAAAACAAATTTGGCTAATTTGCTTTAAAAACCAGTCAATGAGCTCTCATTAGTTTTATTTCTACCTGAAACCTTGCTGGAGTATGGCCAGCGTGTTCACCAGTGACACACACCGAACCTGCCTCATACTCACAGGAACACACACACACACACACACACACACACTCTCTCACATGCAGTCGTGACCCGCAGTAGCTTCCAGATTGACACATCTCTCTTTTTCCCTGGCGCAGAATGAGACATAATTGTGCTGAATGTCTGTTACCTGTAGACTCTGTCACATTTTATCTCTGTTCCCCCATGTTTCGGCCCGGAGCTGCAGGCGACCACATATAGTACTTAGCAGGCTAACTGCTGTTTGTCTGGGGTGGGTGGGTGGATCAAGGCATGCTGCTCTCCTTTCTCTCCCAGTGATTAGATAGCATAAGCAGGCCAGCTAGCCTAACCCACACACTCATGTCTCTAAAACTGCCATCCAGCCCTGCTTTCTCTCTCGCTGCCTCTCACACACAGGTGGGTGGACCCACTTATTCAACCCAGATCTTTCTTTTAGACATTATGAAATCGTGCTCTCTTTTTTTTTTCCCCTTTCTTCTTTTTTTTTCACCTAACTCCCTGATGCTGAATGACATTCAACTCTGTGTTTCCTGCAACGTCTCTGCAGCTCGGTTCCACAAAGTAGAGCTTTAATTTTCTAATTTGCCTAGTGATAGTTTCACCTGATTGCCAAGCTGAGAATCATGTCTCTTTGCACTTGTCACCAGGCTGAGGCTAGGTGGGTTGCCAGTGGTTACAGGGGCCTATTTTCTATTATCTAGGTAACATTCAGGAAACACCCACAATTTATATGTAAAATGCTTCATTGCACAACCACATTACAAACTGCGGTCGACACTGACATTTCAGATGTTGGAACGTATGACAAAGATTTCTCAGACTTTGACCCTGGAGGTGAACACAAACACCACTACAAGACACATTTTCTCACTGATTTAGTAAACGATGCTCATATGAGTGCGATAGTAATATGAAGCAGACATAGAATAAAAGTTTCTCATGAACAGAGATGTGATTATGACTTCAAAATAAAGGCGGAGGGTTAATTTGAAAAAAAACAAATCTCCATTTTGATGTATTTTGTTAAATCGTGGGGGTTTGTGCGCTCGATGGAACATCAATAAAACTGCTGTTCATTTATTTTAAGAAGCTTTTATTCCAACAAACGACAAAGCTGACGCAAATGACTAATCCTTGCAGGAGTTCTGCTCAAATCAAGATTAATGTAAACACATTTCTAATATTGCAGCGGGCATATTGTCGTCTCTCATAACTGTGTGCTTTCTGTCAGCATTTGTGTGATAATCAGTCACTTAATTAAAGGAGAAATACCAAAGACGGACGGAAAGCAGCAGCAGGGACAGAGGGAGAATAAAGAGGAGCACGGTGGAAATGGAGAAATTGCGAGCGGAAAGAAAGAATAGAGCTTGAAAAGCGGAGCGGGTGCGATCGAGCCGACCTCTGGGAGTGCGAGTGCCTGCCTCCCTGGCTGCTTTTGTCGTTCGAGCCAGGCGCTGTGTTTCGTGAGGAACGCAAAAGTACACAAATCCCACAGAAGGAGCTTTTTTGGCAGGGCTCGGGCCTCCCACCCACGGCAGCCTCTTCAAGCCTCCTCCCATCCTCTATTCATCTGTGAGGGGCGGCTTACTCACCCAGCCCAACTCCACACATACACACACACACACACACACACACAACAAAACCTGGAGCTCGATCCTACGGAGGAGGGCGGACACGCACGCATGCACACACATGGCCACTCTGGGGCCATTGTGGACATAGATGATACGTATATTAACCTGAAAACAAGTAGTACAAGTAATTGGATGACAGTTTTTGGCACAGATGAGATTCAGTTTTAGCTGCCTGAGCAGGATTTGAAAACACTGAACCCGAGTTTAGACAACTGTGACAAGATGACATCTGTGTCATAGGAGGTTAAAATCAGATTGTGCATCCCCGTGTAAATGCTGTTACACGGGCATGCCCACACGCTGTCAGGTGGGAAGAAGGCGTGTGGACTCATTCACTCTGTCAGGCTCATAATGAACACATTGCATCATTTTGCAATTATGAAACTACGTCCTCATTCACTTGACACACTCATCCATCCAACACTCGAGTCTCTCCCTCCCTCTCTCTCTCTCTCACTCTCTCTCTCACTGTCCATGGAGTGTTCACACGCTTTTACACACTTGCATTTTTGTGCAAACACAAGGTCAGTTCCTTTATGCGGCGAAATGAATGCATCGGCTTCTCGTATACGGCGCGAGCGCGCTATAGGGGGATGCTACGCAAACATGAATGAAATCTGCCTTGGGGAAATGTTTGTTAAACTCGCAGAGAGGCCCTGCAACAAAAAGACCAAAAGGATCAGGTTGAATTCACATAATCCTGGAGAGAGATAGAGGCAGACAGAGGGCTGCAGTCAGGGTGTGTGACGAGAGTAGGTGTGGTGGTGTCTACTAGACCATATCCCCATCTAACCCCCGCCGTGACAGGAAGAGAGAGCAAGATAGGCTCTGCTTGTTCTTTCTTAATGATCAAGGTTGATAAAGGTTTAAAGGCTGAGGCATGTTTGGGGGTTTTTTGTTACGAGAAGGTGCAGCCCTTTCTTTCAATTTTGTCACGTTTTTTATTGCCTCACACCTGTACACCGACATAATTACAGTTTTTGAATAATCCATCTCATGTTTCATAATAGAGACAGCGGCCTGTATGAACCGCCTGTTCGTGCCGCGGCTCGTTGCTCACATTTTGTCCAGTTTTTTAGTTCATGGCTGATTTGTGGATAACTGCAATTAGTTTATGCAAAATTTGAAATGCAAATCCGTCGCCAGTTTCTTTAAAATTTATCACGAACGCCCAGAGGCAATGTCGTTCTCGCAAACAGGAAACTAATCATCCAATTATAGTATCAGATCAGAGGATAAAACGCTACAACACCCATATCTGATAGATCAGGCAGTATGGTATATTTATAACAATAAAGGTTTGCGGGTCCTCACGCTATTTGAGGGGAGGTGAGGGGAGGCGGGAATCCACAGACGGGAAGAGTGAAATAATTTTGAATGTCACACCTCGGCCCCCACATCTGCTGCACCGAGAAACCCAGTTTGAAGCTAAAATTGATTACAAATTTCTAATCTGAGAATGAAACTGACTTTCGAAATAGACTCCCGGGGGTTGAGGTGTCATCCAGCCTGTCAGGTTATCAGGTTATTACCGCCATGGCAATTAGGAGGTGTCCCTGTCTGCGTTAGCGTTTAATCTTGGGCTACTTCTTCTTGAGGATGACAAGGAGAGATATGGCATACAGATCTAAATCATGCACATTAAATCATCTTGTAGTTACACAAGCTTGTTGCTACAATAACAAGTAAAAATGATATCAGTCTGTCAATCTGCTCCAGCTTTGTCATGCTTTCACTTGCTTCCTCCTCACTGTGTGGCTGCTACGCGAAAGGGGGGGGAGGCTTTCATTGTGAGCACATCTGTTGCAAGACGCGTACTCACTCACACACACACACACGCACGTACAGGAAAGTTTCTGGAAAGCACTGAGAATATCTGGACATCTCTTTTTCTTTTTCGCTGCGTCTCCCGTCAGAAAAAAAGTTTGAGACGACGTGGAGCGATTTGCAACTTAAAAATGGGAACACAGAGGAACCTGATTCTCCGAAAGGTCAGCCATCCTTTAGTCTGATTCGGGCGCTCAGTGGGTAGCAGACTTGCTTTGCATGCTTTGAGATTGTGCCACAACGCACAGAAAATATGAACCTCTCATTATGACTTTTTTAGGATATGCGAAATAGTATTACACCGAAGGCAAAAAAAAAAAATAACTGCAAAGAAAAGAGAGTGAAAGAGACAGTTGGATGTTACTGACCTTTTAAGAAGAGAAGTTTTGATTTCAGTTCCTCTCTCACGCACTCAGTCCCTGTCAGGAAACTCAACACTGTCTCAGCTCTGGCAGACTTGTGAAAGTGAGAGCGGGCGAGATAGATAGACTCAAATTTGCTCTGAAGGTGTGTCAGTGATTTGGAGGAGTGAAAAGGTACCGTTCCACGAAACGGTTATCTAAGAAACACAACAAAACAAAAACTGCTACACCCACCAGCCTCAGCCAACACCCCTCCCTCCCCCTAAACCAAAAGTATTTGGCAGCGTTCCCTACAAGTCCACCTGTGCTTAGGGGAGGGGAGTGACACACACACACACACATACACAGACACACACACACTTGCTGGGCCAAGCCTAAAAACCTGCTTGCGAGCTTGGACTGGGTGGTATATGGCTATGGCTGGGAGTAGACAGCCGAGCATTTGGTGCTGGGGCCGGAGGACAGAGGGGGTGGAGGGTTGGAAGGCTGCTGGTGAGCCTGACCAGGGCCCGAAGGTGCTGAGCCGGAGATGAGGCTGGAGAGGCCGGGGCAAAGGCCAAGCCAGGAGCAAAGGGCTGGAAAACTGGAGCACTGACACTAGAGCCGGGAATGAAACAGCCAAAGAGAGGCTGACGTTCAGCGAGACGACTGACTCCGCTGAGATTTCCAACAGGCTAAAGGAGGAAAGAAAAAAAAATGGGGAAGAGGTTGCTGCAGAATAATGCAGGGTTGAACCAGTGGGTGGGCCTTTGCCTGTGCCAAACAGGAGCTAGAGGGGGTTCATATCAGGTATCGAACAAAGGACATATCAGGGGAGAAATGAAAAGAGTTGAAGAAAGGTCATGTGATAGAGAGCTGGTGACAGTATCTGAGTGTGTTTGGGTGTGTGCCTCAGCGTACCAGCTCGTACCTGGCAAGACGTAAGAACCATTGTGCTGCTCTGAAGCCCATAATGCAGCATAATGGGAATATAATAAGAGGGTGTAATCACTGATGTAAATGCTGCTGAAAGTCGTATTAAGTGATACGGGGGCAATAGTCATCATGGGGTCTATTGACTCTCAAACACATTTCAGAGAAAAGACTGTGATTTTGTGACATCTGGCCAGTAAAGTGATATAATACCAGTAATATCCTGTATTCTTTAGCAGCGTTAGTGAATGAAGCCTTGGTGTATTTCTTTCTATTTTAAAACTTTATTATGGAAAATTAATGCTCATGACAGACAATAAAGCCACTGATTTGAAGGAGCCATTATCAATATTTTTACAATAGTGTATTAAATGTTAATGTTAAAGGAGTCTCATCGTGATCATGAGCTATATATGTAGCTTTCTTTGACTTCACCGAGCTTCATGGTGAGTTTCGATGTGTTGCTTATTTGTTCAGCCATAACTTCACTTCGCAGAAACTTACTGTACCCATCCTGTTTAGCACCAAACAGCACAAAGACACAGCTAGCAACCAAATCTGCATTTCCAGAATTCACTCAAAAGTTGACTAAAAAGCAAAAATCTCATCCTCAGTGGGTTCCTCAAAGTTGTAGGATTTATCCTCTGGGAAACATGAGTGTCTGTACAAAATTAAATGACAAATCTTCCATGAGGTTTCATTTCTGAAATACTGGGTATAGTGTTGCCATTTCAGGCTCATAAAATTCATTCAGGTGAAACAACTTGAGTGATGAGGCATAACGAGCCTGCGCGTCACGCAACGGTCACAAGCCAAAAAAGGTTGGGAACCATTGCCATAAACTTTCTGAGCTGCAGGTTGGTGGAAATCCATACACACACACACAGACATGTGTGGAGAAGACGCCGATTCCTGGAAGAACCAGAAGCGGGATCACACATTTGTCACTGTCAGGTGAAACGGCAAATCAATGAGCTTAGGCGATGTGATTTGGCATTAGAGGAGGGAAAATATTTGTGCTTCCTATGCACATCATGTCATCAAGACATCACACCGGGAGTTTCCCAGACATCATAAAAATACTGGATCCAATGCGGGATTCAATTGCAAGAATTCATTTGGCAGGTTCATACTAGAAACACCGACTTTACCTTGAGCTCTTAGTTTAGGGATGGTTAATTCCGAGTTTTCCAAGCTATGAGCTGAAAGATTAGGGTTTGAGCAAGCTAAATTTAGGCCTTGGCACATGCCAAGGTGAGTTCACAATACAATAGACTTGTTCTCAGATCTCAGAGCCCAGCCTCAAGTACACCGCACTTGTTTACAGATATACACACCCAGAAGAGGTCTGATCATTTTGTGTCCCATGCAATGTCTTCTCTTGTGGCTGCTTTACTTGAGCAAATTTGCTCAGTGAAAAGCCAAGTCGCACAAGGTTACAGCAGGGCAGAGAAGCAAGTGTAAAACATGCAACATCATGCTTTCCAGTCTGTCCAGCTACATTCTTGTTTTTTTATTTGTATTTTTTGGCAGAAACACGACAATCCATGACAAAGTCTGTATTTACTCCGGAGGCTTTACTCGAGATTGTGCAGCGTACTTCAGTTTGCTCAGTACTACCTTTCTAATACTGAGAAAGAGTTAACTTCTTCTTCAGATTCAGAGTTTTCTTAAAGGAATAGTTCTACATTTTGGGGAGCATGATCATTTTCTTTCTTGCTGCAAGTTAGAAGTGAAGATCGACATCACTCTCAACGTGAACCTACAGTACAAGAAGGAAGCTTACAGTAGCATAAGGACTGGAAGCAGGGGGGAAAAGCTAGCTTTGTTCTGGGCAAAGGTGAAAGAAATATGCAGATAAGCACCTCTGAAGCTCACTAACACGTTATATCTTGTTTGTTTAATCCAATCTAAGATAAGCTAACCAGCTGTTAGCTATAGCTTCAAATTTACACTCAGAGATAGGGCTCGAACTATTTCTTTAAGATAGATGAGTTCAATATGTTGCATGGGTTTTTGTTTTAGATGACAACTGTAGGCTATTGCTATTCTGTCTTTTTTTGCATATAAAATAATGCAGTTTTTTTTCTTTATTTTCATACGAGTACCCCAGAGGAAAGAATCTACAAGAAAGGGGCACACAAATGCAAGGCCTTAACACTTAAAATCAATACAAAGTTCACACAAAGTCCAATCATGAATCTTTGAGATTGTCCAAAACTTCTTCTCATAGCTCTTTAGAACAACACGATGGGGTGGTTCACAATCATTAGCATAAATCCGTTGGCAAGGTTTACCACCCTGTTAATTACCGGGGCTTCTCACAAACTTAAGCAAGAGGAGACACATCAAGGGCAGTGCAGCGGAGCAAAGGCAGAGTTTTGAGAATTTTGAATTTCTCGCCAAATTAAAAGTGAATAATCTTGTGCAAATTCTGTTTTTGTATAAACAAGTCTTCTCTACGGCATGCATAAATATGACCTCCAACACTGATTAGAATCAGGAATTTTTAATTATGTCTCTGAGTGCGTCCGCTAACCTGCTGCTGTTTTAATTGTACTGTACGTAAAGCTGGGGTCCTATAAGACTACCCCACTTTGAATGCAGTAAAGAAAAAGGCTTGCAGTACACAAAGCAACAACTCTAAGTTCCACCCACATGCTGCTGTTGCTTTCATCCTGCCACCTGTGGAGTGGGTGTGACCATCCAATCCACCAAATCTGTCAGATAGACCTGTTTCTGCTCACAGGCCATGTTTTGGGTGATGGAATCTGTTTTATGAATAGCTTTTGTTGTGTTGGGAGATTTTTCGTGTTATACTGCAGGCTCTTCCCACACAGTGATAAGAACAGTAGATGTAGTTATAAGGACTGTCGTTAAGTGGTGGTCATTTACTGTAGGACTCTGTTTGTTTCTATGTGTGTTTTGTTGAAGAAAATAGCTGAAGTTCTGTCCTGGTCTTTGGGTGAAAATTTTATTTATTTTTTTGATTTCTCAGAATAAAATGGTCAGGAATCCAACCAAAGGTTTCTTGTGTTAAACAGGTTAAGTCATGACTCTCTCAGGATGATTCAGGAGAGTCGTGCAGAGATCAGCTGGATACAACAAAGGAAAGAATAAATATATTGCTTAAGATGTCAACAGGAAGGAGAAAATTGATTGAAAGATGCTAAAAATGTGTAATTTTATTGATAATGAAGGTGAATTACTTTGAAATGTGAAGTATACTTAAATAAAACATGAAACTCACCAACCATTGTCTCATTACTTTTTTCAATTGTATGAATTACTGTGAAGTTGTAAAGACACTGCTTTCAATAAAAGATTGGTTGACAGCATATTCACTACAAAAAAGCGCAAAACAACAGATCAATAGAGATGTGTTGATCACCTCCGCAAAAGCATGACCGACTCCTGGTCACGTGGAATGAAAAAGTTATTTTCGATGATATATTCTCTGTCTTTTGTTCTTCTACCTGTTAAATTCCAAATATAGGTCCGCCCTTCTTTCTAAACAGCAGAAATTGGTCCATCAAGCTAACTAGAACTAGAGGCAGTAACATGGGTCAGAGGTGTGTAGGTGTGTGTGGGAGGTGTCAGTTTGCAACAAGATCTCTAACATTATCGGCAGCTCTCCTCGCTTCTAAAGGTTCAAACCAGGCCACATATGCCTGCCGCCTGAGGTACAAACATCTACCACCTCCTTTGGGAGGTACGCAAAACAAACGGTACTCAATAGTTAGAACCGGTGTCCAGAGTCCAGGCTTCGTCCTGCCAGATTTTGAACTTTCAAGACCCTTTTGACATCACACTAAGTCCAACCATTGCAATGTGCTCCATGCAGAAACTTCCCTCAACATTTAAGTGACTCACATAGTCCTCCAAGGCCATCACTTCTTCATTTGACCTTGATTTACACAATGTGAAGTTAAGACTACGTTCTTACAGTGTGTTGTCTAATAGAAAAGGAACTGTGACTGTAAGTATATTCATCAGTTTCAAGAGTTAACGTAACAAATACTGTCTAAAAATCCAGGCTCGACCAAGACAGGTAGTTCAAGTCTTGACCATTTTTGGTATGAATAGGTGGTAAAGAGACAGACAGACCTGTGCGCACACCCAGGGGTGTGAGTGTTCGTGACAAGGTGAGATTAGCCAAGACAGGTATAGGATGGTTAAGGGGCTAACACACCACTATTCATCAGCAATTCAAAGCATCTTACCAAGAAACCTTCCCATAGGCGCAACCATAAACGGGCCACCATGACAGTCATAGAACCAGTTTAACATGCCTTACCAAAACAGAAATGGGGATGAAGCCAACATTGCTGAGAAGAAAGAAAGAGGTGAAGACAGAGAAAGGGAAAGGCCAGAATGAAAGAGGGTGGGTGAGACTTAAAGAGCTCAACTGAAGAACTGTCTCAACACAGTCTATGTTGGAGTGACTTACCTCGACCAACGTGAAGTTGTGGCAGGTTGCATGAACTCTTGCCAAAGGATTGGAAGAAAAGGATCATACATGTGACAACAGCAACAAAAAACTATAAAAAAGCATATAATCTCAATAATGACAGTTTCGTGCCAGAACGCTGCACCGCAGGTGGTAGTTTGGCTGACCGGTGCATAGTGCGCACACGTCACAGGCAGCTTTCCACAGTTTCAGGCACATTTTAATGCAATAAATAATCACAACAACCACCATTCAATACAACGATCCTACTC
>JBCAUF010000052.1:18904520-18914660 GCA_038406115.1 Haemulon aurolineatum | reverse complement strand
GTCTGCGTGCTCCGCTCTAACCCTCCAGCCACAGCTGCTATACACATTTCCTCCTCCGATATGTGTGTGTGTGTGTGACCGTGTGTGTCTGGATGACCTCCAGCGGTAAACAGTGGCTCCCCTGCCTGTCACCAGATCTCGGTCCCCCGCTGAGCTTCTCAGTCCACTTGCCAATCAGTCTCCTCAGCACACCTGGATGTGGTGGGGGTGTTGAGAGAGACCATTTCAGGGTTTTTTTAGTTGTTTTCTGCCTCTCTGTGTGTGTGTGTGCATGTGTGTGTGTGTGTGCACATGTTGGTTTTGGGAGGAGAGTTGATGGATATGCCTACGATAGTATTTCTGTCTTACAAACCACAACTTGAAGCTGTGTGTGTGTGTGTGTATTTTGGAGAGAGGTGCTGTTCTTTGCTCTGAGTTGTAAGTGCTTTAGCAGAATCCAGCTCCCATTTGTTATTCACATGCTATCAGTGGCTCAAATGTGAAGCATGTGGGTTTGTTTGAGTCTGTGTTTTGGTGTGATTTAAAAACAATGGTTACAGATTATCGTTTCATGATACTTTCACCACTTTGTAATCTATACACATGCAATAGATTTCCTAATGACAGACAATACCTTTGGATATTTCTCTTGTTTGCAAAATGCAAGCAATTCCAATTACTGGCATTGGACTTGTTCTATTAAGCGCTATTATTATCTAATGCTTAATACATCTGCCATAAGCAATTTAGCCACTTTTAAAACTTTGAAAACCCAAAATTAATGACTCTATACGCAACCAGGAACCTTATTAATGGTTAACCAACATTTATAACTGTATTATTCGCAAATTGGAAGGAAAAACAAAAGCCAGAAAGACTTTTAACAACCTGGCAACCCAAAATTTGCTCCTATAAATGCCCTGATAAATTAACGCCATAAGTTAAAACCCGTAAACAGCTTTATAAAGGGTTCTTTCATAGGAAATGGTACCAACTGTATTTTAAGAGTTAATCAGTTGTATGATTCAGTTGTGTGTGACCTCTGTGTCCCTCTAACGTCCTCTCTTCTCTTCCCCCAGGAGAGCCCTATTGCTCTGTACAGTTTTATATTGTACTTGTTACCTGGGACTTACACAAGTACACTCTGAAGGTAAGACATGACCTAATGTCATCACTCCACTTTCTTGCCTCCATCTTCCTCGCTGAAATTTTTACCAGTGGAAAAAACTGTGAAAGTTATTGGAGCACTGGGGGGATTTTGGAGTTATTCTTTTTCCTGTTTGGTCATTGCCCAAGCACGTAAACACATTGCTGTGAGATTTGGGCCAACCGTGGCCATGACGACCGGCGTTGAGTAAGCCGAGCGAGTTGAGGGAGTGATCAGATCATAGGTTGAAAGCTGACCAACGTAGAGGAAATGTACTCTCAAGTGTGAAAGGGGTCCGCAGCTCCCCTTGACTTAACTGAGCTTTATAGGTTCAGCTCATTGTTTAACTGTGCGGCCTTCGACTTTAATGTTCTGTTCTCTCGTCGCATCGCTTTGGGCTGCAGCAAACAGCTGTTTTCAGCTCGGAAACACACTACCTGCACAGCACAAACAACACACAGACACAGTTAGTGATTAGCTGGTGAACATAGTGGAGCATTTAGCAGATAAATAGGCAGAAGTTTCCCTCAGGAGTTGGTGGAGACCAAAAACAGAGCTAAAAGAGGATGAATATTGGACTTAGATGTGTAAATTACCAGCTGTTTGTTGACAAGTTCCCCAAATCAGTTTAAAAGAGTGATGATATCTAAGTCTTATGTTCACAGATTGTTTCTGCTGCCCCAGAGGAACAAAAAAAAATCTGTTATTGAGAGTTTAATCTCCACTGACAGTTACCAGATTGGACTATCTTTTATGTGATCGGGCGGGTAAAACTTCTTTTGTGTGGATTGACATCATTTGAGCTACTTTTTGTATCATTTGGCTACTCTTCCTGATTAAAAGTAGTAGATACAGTCCAGTGAATTGGCCCCTTCTCCTGTCCAGTTATCGTGATTGGGAGTGACGGAGCGCAGAGTTCAATAGGTCCGAAACGCAGTCACTGAAACCAAATGTCATCTCAGTTCATTACAACAGGGCTGAAACTTTTTTTTTTTTTCCCCAGTTCGATGTCCTTGTAAAAGTGAACATCTGTTCTTTTAACGATGGCTTTTTTTGTGTTTAATATGACATTATCTGAAGATGAGGTGCAGATCATTTTCATAGCTGAAACACTGGTTTTAGATTCATTTGCAACCAAGCTGTGAGCGTGTGTTAGTTAAAAATATCATCGCACATCCTCATCATTTCAGAATTTATAGGATCAAGTGTCAGACAGACTATAAAATAACTCATTTTCTCAGTGGAAAAGAAAAAATTGGCTGTGCAGCTGGTTTCAGGCTCTGATTGGACTACTACATCACTCAAATCTGGCAGCACTGCCTACAACCATCACCACTATCGCAGAGTGACTGAACCCAACGCTGTGCTCTCTCTGTAAGAGGAGAGTCGTGTGAATGTAGGACAGCGCCTCCGAAGCCATCGGCAGAGACAAGCCTGTCAATAGTTTCTACAGTGATCCATCTCTCCCTGCATTAGTCAGGGGCTTCCTCTGCAGTCAACTTCAAGGTCAGTGATGCTGAACAATGAGACGCAGCCTGTGCAGAGAGGTCCGTCGTCAGTGCTGAAAAAGACTGATGGTGCATCTTATTTTGGATCTTTCTCTCAAAGACTTTTATTTGGAACTTGTGTTTTCATAGAGACACTCTCACAGGCATCCAGACAGGCCAGAGATGGGAGTGAGAATGTTTTTGATCGCGTCCCTCCTCAACCATGATGTATCCTCCCGAGAGCTGAGGTTGTTGCTTATTTTTACATAAAGGGAAATTCCACTGATTGTACACTTCAAAGATGTGAAAAAACATTGTACAAAGCCCTCTGTGGCTTTGATGACTTGGAAGTTTGAAGCCGAACCAATTCTGGTAAAGCTGGAAAGAAGTGAATTTACCAGTCTATTGCTTGTACACCAAACCATTGTTTGACAAGTTGCATAACGTAGGGTTTTTGCGCTAAAGAACGCAGGTTGAGTCGAGAGTCAAGGCCAAGTCAACCATCTTAACAATTAGCTGGCCTACCATCTAACCTGAACATCCATGATTCGATTGTAGCCGAGGACCTTTGTTGCATGGCAAACTTCCCTCTCACCTTGTTTCCCATCTCTCTCTACACAATAAAGGCAAAATACACCCCCCAAAAAAAAGAAAAACACAGCTCCCTCTTCCCTCTGCATGTTATTCTATGTCTTTCCCTGCACCTGTGTCTATCTTTACTGTCCCTAAATTAAGACAAACAGCCAAAAGATTACTTTTAAAAGAAGAAAGCATAAAAAACAACTTTGACCATGTTTTGTCCCTTCTTCAAATCATGAATCATAAATCCTGATTCCAACTGTAATATTGAGGGAATACATGCGATGTATTGCTGTTGGGATGCTTTTTCCGCTCAGAGATATCATAAACGGCCCACTGTAGGCTTACATAGTCCGGCCAAAGAGAGATTTTTTGAGCGTGTTCGAACGAATCTGTGACTTCATCCCCTACAAGGGATAACATTACAGAGTGAAGGGCCTTGGACTTTCTCTCTGTCCTACTTGAGTGACTTGGCACAGAGCAAGGCTATGAACTCCAGCCATGTGTTAAACACAAGTCGGTGTGTGTCTGCGTGTGTGCGTTCACATCCATACAGTATGTTGTATATCTAAAACCACATGGTTAATGCATGCACCAGTAATAGCACAAGTGGTATTTAAATAAAGAAGTTTGGAGACAGGGGTCTATGTACAGAGCAGATACATGAAATGCACCCTCTACCTCACTGCCAAGTCAGACCACACAGAGAGGAGAATTCACTCTGTGGATGGGTATACACTCAACCCCATGTAGGTCTTGTTTCCTTAAGATATTTTATAAAGCCCTAATGTTTTGAGTCTGTACGCCCCTATACAGAGCATGGAAAGACTATAAAGAACTAACTACACAGGAGAAGCATGTGTGCATTTGCTTTATTTTTACTGTGTTTTACATGAGTGCAAAATTTGTTAAAACCTGTCATGCCTCAATGGCACTTAATAATTCCTTGACAGATTAGTTTGTGAAGTTTTTCTTCGACAAACTCTCTGCAGAAAAGATTTGCGCTCCTCCCTCAGGTCTAATTCCTCGATAACCACCAGTATTACAAGGGATCAAATTCCCGCTCTTAACCCTTTTTTTTTTTTTTTAAACTTTCCATGCAATTATAGATTTCCAAAGGCTGAGCTCCCCCCCATCAGCGGGCTAATGAAGCAAGCCTTGTGCTATAGAAAGACAAGCATCTCATTGAAGTCCGTGCTTTCTATGGCTTAGTCGTGGAGCAACTGTTAGGACATCCCATCTGTCTTTCCCCTCATCTTTCCCACTTTCTGTCATCTCATCAACATTGCTTGCCCACTTTTTTCTGTCTTTTCACAAGCAGGGCTTCTATACACATGTCCCCATTAGCCAAGGCCCAGTGACCACAGGTCAGAGTGAGCCCGGAGACAATAAAGATGTCGAGGGGCCTGGGTCTGAGATCACAGGTCATAGAGAATGAGCGCCGGGACCCCTGAGAGTGAAACGCTGAACAGAGAGTCAAAGTTGGCTGAAAGGCTGGAAACTGTATTCTGCCTCCAGGCAGAGAGATGCTGCACTCACTTGTGGTTGCTGTGGTCTTGTTCTGAATTTCCAAGCTGACTCTATTGATGAGGGGAGAGAGGAAAAGGGGAGGTCGTCTGATGATGCCGATGCCCTTTGGCTCATTAATGGCATTAAAACAAAGAGGCCATGCCTTGACAGCAGTCAAGCAAACATTTCCAGCACATATACTTCATCGTGCAGTACAGAAAGCACTCACATGTACTAATTGGTGCAGAAGTTACATAATTTAGCCACCAAATGTGCATTTAGAACCAGAGCTCTGTCTTTTATGCCTGAAAACTCACAAACACATGTTGTTTGCTTTATTAAGTATCCAGCAGTCCCTCTTTCCATTGTATGGGAGTGTGTTGGCCAGATAGTTAGTTAGAGGGGATTAGGTCCTTTAGCCTGATTGTGCGTTCCTGGTACTGGCTGCTTTGGCCTTGACTGAGCTCCCGTCACAATTACCAGCCTTCGTATTTCCAACTAGCGAACGACAAAGTCTTGTCTTGCTCCACCCCTCAGAGGTGATTACTGGCAACAGGATGATACACAAGAATGAACATTTTCCATGCATTTTGATCATCATTAGAAAAAAAACGTGAAGTGCACCATAAACAGGACGTTATTCTTGTTTAAATAGCTTTTGAATTACTTTGCATGTTTCTAGGGCAAGTTAGAGTTCTCCATTAAACGGCAGTCAATATTTCATTTATATCCTGCTCTGCATTAACCAAAAATTTATTTCACGCTCACAGGACATCTGTTTTGCCTCCTCAAATAGCATAACTTTAAAACATGACACTTTCTACACTTTCAACAACTAAAGACAGGAAGGAAAAATTAAGAAAAGATCATGCACTTGGTACCACAGTGCTTTGGTTTGGCTTTGAAACCTCAAATGAGCTGTTAAAATATGGCCACATGAATCTTACATCTTGGAGTGAGCAGCCTCTTTTAAGAATTTGCAGGCCTGCATAGAGACAAACATGCTATATTCTGCCGCCGTTTGTTGAGGGCACGCAGCTGTTTTATGCTTCGCGACAGTCGTATGGTCAAAACGTCGCCGCAGCTTGCCATGTCGGAGAAAAGCGTGAGGCTGCAAACCACCGACATTTGAAACAAAGGCCGCCGCGCTACCACTGTGCAGCATCTGCCCACTCAGAGAGAAAGACCAAGGTCGCTCTGTACTCCCCTATCATCAGCCCAGTTCTATATCTGTCTGGACCTACATAGTCATTTGTTTTGGCCTGAAGTTGCAGTAGACAGCCCACGGAAGCTGTTTGGTTGCCTCAAAACCCAGTGAGTTTGTTATTCTTTGTATTTAATTTTTCTTTTTCTTTTTTTTTTTTGCCTCAACCATCTCTTATCCCATCTCTTCACCCTGCAGTGTTTTTGAGCTCCATTACTTCGTGAACTGCTGTTCTGTGTTGGCTGAAAGATCAGGAAGTTATTGGAAAATTGGCTCATAAAACAGCGCAGTCAATCCAACCGCCACTGGCAAAAGACAGCTAAAATATTTTGCTGAGCCTCACTTGTTTCAGGAAGAGCGAATTCTCACAATGAGTCCAGAATGTCCTATTAATAATTTTAAGATGTTTAACAGTTTCCCTCTCGTCCATATCTGCTTACTGTTGATGTCTGTGTAATTGCTGCTCGAGTGGGCATGTTTTCGAGTGTTACTACATCAACAAAAACTGGGACCAGTAATTCTGTCCATTTCCTGCTGTGTTTCACTCCCAGTTAGCATGGATGATTTGCACGGAAGTGTCGTGAGTGTTGTGTTTTGGGTCTTCATAGTTTGGGCATATCCAAAAGGAAACACCAATCCAGATGCTCGTTGGAAAGTCATTGCTCCCCTGTGTCTTTGCAATTGTTCCACTCATGTCCCTGTGTGATGTTTGTAGTCGATTTTCTTTTTCATAGAGGCAGATGTGAGAGGATGTGCCTTGTTCCTGATTATGTATTCAAAAGTTCTTGATAATAGTTAAGTCTGATAGTTAGTTACAGAGCATAGAAATATGAGAAGAATTATCAAGAATCAAGAAAACAGATGTTATCATAAGGAAAATGTAAAGTCTTCAAACAAATTTTGAAATATATTTGTTCATAAACCATATTTTGCGCCTCTAACACTGCTCTCCTTTCTATCCAGATGTGGACATCCTCCAAAAGTTGGGGCTCAAGGGAGAGAAACCGTCGCGCTCGGTGCCAGCAGGGGTCATTCCATTCAGATCGGGGATCATCCTCAACCAGCGGGCGCACATCGAAACTCCATTGCGCTCAGTCTTCCCAGCGGCCATCTGGCCCAACCTGGCACTGGTCCTGAGCGTGCGCTCACACCGTGTCAACAGTGCTTTCCTCTTCACCCTGCTCTCAGGCCGCAAGAAGCTCCTTCTCGGTCTGCAGCTCACGCCGGGCAATCTGGTCCTCCACACGGGACCAAACACCTCGGTGGCATTGCCCTACGAGCCCCATGATGGTCAGTGGCACCAACTTGCGGTGGGAATTAATGGACAGAGAGTGACTCTATATGCCTCCTGCGGAGAGCAGAGTGTTCATGCAGACTTTGGGTGGGACAGTGAGGAGGGACTGGCTCCAGAGCTCCAGGGCTCTTTCCTGTTGGGGAGGACAAGCCAGCAGCAAGCCTCAGCACACTTTGAAGGAGCCATCTGCCAGTTTGACCTGGTCCCTTCTGCACAGGCAGCTCACAACTACTGCAGGTACATTAAGAAACAGTGCAGGGAAGCTGACACATACAGGCCTAACCTTCCTCCCTTGTTGCCTATCCTACAGCGAGATACAAACTTCACAGCTACCGCCGCTACGACTAAACGTAGTGGCCTGGAAACAGCCAAGAAGACCACACGGCTGAGCCTTGCCAGGAGTGTTGCCGCTGCTGCCTCGGCTGTCAGATATGTAGCCCCGACCCAAACAATAAAGCCCAGCCCTGGGACCATTCCTACACCCCTGCTGGGAACTGTGATGCCAGTCACGGTCCAGCTTGGTTTGGCCACCCCGCCTCCCAGGACTGAAACTGTCACAGCACCACTCAGGACAAGAGTACCCCCGACAAAACCACCGAACCCAAAACCCTCCACTTCTAATGCTTCAAATCAGAAACCTTCCAAACCGACCCCCACAAAGCCCACTCCGCCCAACAGCACCAAAAAGACAACCACAGGAACAGACAACAAGAAGAAACCTGCTATTCCAGCCACTACGAGCTCCAAACCCACCAAGACAAAGCCTGACTCTGCCTTATCAGACCAAGGTGTAGTCCCAAAGAAGCCACAACCCACCAAGAAAACAACCCCCAAACCTAAAGTCACGCCATCCAAAGCCACTCCGTCCAAACCCAAAACAAATTCTGTCAAAGTCGTCCCTTCCAAACCGACCACGTCCAAAGTCAACCCTTCAAAATCAACCATCCCCAAAACTTCACCTGCTAAAACCTCCAAGCCAGTCCCCAAGCAGGCCATCAAACCAACAAAGCAAGCCAAAACCACCAAGGCTCCAGTCACCCCGCGGCCAACCAGACCTTCGTACAACCCAGTAACACCACCTGCTACAGATGGCTTCCAGAGCTGGGAGGTGCCACCTACACAGTTCTCCCTGCTGGCTGGACCTATAGGACAGAAAGGAGAACAAGGCCCACCGGTAAGCATCTCTGGTCTGTTGAGTTGGTTAGTGAGAGCATTTGTGCGTGTGTGTGTACCACCAGAAAAAGGCAAATTAAGTACATTTACAACACATGTGTCTATGCTTGAGTCCTTTTCTTTTTTTTTACTTGGATCTAGAGCTAGTTAACACCACATGCTTTAAGGATTTAAAGTGCCTGATGGACTGCTGGGGAACTCAGAAGTGTAGCAATATAAAAAGGGGCCAGGCTGCAGATGACTATAGGAAAAAGCCAGAATATAAAAGAGCATTATAAATCGTTTCTGGAGCTGACAAGGTGCCAGTGTTGAACAGCTGAAGTGACATTTTGGCTCTGAACATTAGACTGGCTGTAGCATTTCGTACTAGCTGAGGGCAGGATGGAGATGACATGCAAGCACACACATATAAAGCCTCTGCAAAACCGAGACGAAGAGACTCGCAGTTCTATGTCTTGTCTTGGCTGTATGTGTTGGCAGTTGCGGGTGGTGAGCTCAATGGTTTACGTAAGGAAAGTGGTGAAAGTGAAAGTATGCTCCATTAAGGACATCTCAGTCCGCGCTGGTCTTTGTCACCAGTAAAAGACCAGGTTTGATTCCAGCGCTCTGGGGGCTGGAAATAAGAGACCACAGAGATATGTAGGTTAATGTGGCACATCTCCTTTCCCACACAGGTTAGAAATCCTACTCTTTCTTCCCGCCTTTCCTCCTTTCCTCTGGTGCACAGAAGCCTCCGGGGCTGGGTGTGACGTGTCAGGTCTGACGCCTTGCCGTCTCCGCACCAGATTCCTGGGCTAGTGGAGGTCTCATGCCCCTCTTTCAAAGCCAGGTCAAGGGTCAGAGCAGTCAGTAAACACCATCATTCAGCTTCCCAATGCAGGCGCAAAGGTACGCTAGGCCTATAGTATATCACAAGGAGCGGGAGTACTGTGACAGCCTGTGCTGGCAAGCTGATGCTCAGTTGCATCTTGACTTCTTGACTGACCACTTTAGCCCCGCAGTTGATTTTATTTGCTTCTTAAAAGTCGCAGACAAATCAACTTTGGCTGGTAGTGTTAGCATGTTTTAAGCTATGCATTATCTGCACAGCTCTTCCTCTCCTAACGTGGCCTGAATAATCAGACCTCAGTGTCTCGTCAGCACGTTCTGGGTGTGTTTGCATTTGAAGCCGCCCTTCTGATTGAGTCATTTCAGTCCAAAGTGTGAGCCGAGCCTGTGTGTTTGATACGTGTGCCTCGCGTCCTCTTTGTAGTGGTCTGTAATTTGCCGCCGTAGATTGCAGACTGCGGCGTGTCAGGGGTTGGCTAATTTACATCTGAACTGATGTCCGCGTCCACACGTGGCTGTCATTACAACCAAATCACTGCCATTTAGAAAGCCCTACCTGCAATCTCAATATGGAGCGCTGTAATCTCCCTCAGAAGAGAGATCGTGGAAGGATGATTACGGGAAGTTATGAGGTCATCTGCTGAAGGGCTGTCTGACACGAGTGCTGATACGATGCTTAGGCCAAATATATGGTGAATTACACCAATCTGAGGGCAGTGTTTTCAACGCAAAACTGCACCTTAATGTTAAACCATAGAAAACTCAGAGGCAAAAACACAAAAAACCACAGCATGTTCTTCAGTATAAATGCTCCAGATGTCCTGTCTCGTGTACGTAAAAATGTGTGTGTTTTGTCTGGGTTTTGACTTAAAGGCAGTCACTTGACGGGATCACATATTTAGATTCATGTGGATTTCTTATTCTGAGAATATATATATCA
>JBCAUF010000052.1:18527964-18539486 GCA_038406115.1 Haemulon aurolineatum | reverse complement strand
TATAACTTATCGGCCCGATAAGTCATGATATCGGATCTATCGGGATGACGTCATAATTTACTGATATCGGGCCGATAGTTATCGGACCGATAGTTATCGTGCACCCCTATTAACTATGCGTAAAACTTGGACACTCCAAGACCTAAAACATGCCTCTATAAAACAGCAGAAAATAATTTCAATTTTGTATCTGTTTATGTTCAGCAATATAACTGTCTGTTGGTAAACTAATTAAGTCACTGATTGGGGTGTTTCAGGCTCCCACAAATCCAGAAATACGGACATGAAAGTCATGTGTGGGCATGGGGAGAAAAGACAGGAGGAGAAAAAAGATGAAAAGAGAAGCATCTCTTTTATGTGTCTGTGCGGCAATGTTACAGTAGCTATATACAGTAGATTATACGTTGTGCAGTATATGCTGAAGATAAACTTTCACCATACGTTAAAAGTTGGCAGCTCGCAGTGAAAAATGGAACGTGGAAACAACATATATCTAAATTTATCACCAACTACATGATAGTCTGTCAGTCAACATAACGCTATAAGGCTAAATCTTAATTTGGGAGAACTGTCGCGTCTGAGACAACGGCTGACACTGCAGGGCAAGAAATAAAACACAGACTTGAAGAACAAGGTGAATTTGACATTGAAAATGCTCTTGAAATAAACACAATGTTTGAGTGTTGAGAATAATGTGAATTTTAAATATCACGTCTTGCCTAATTGACTGATTTTAGTTAATAAGAGAATTTTCATCTTTATGACATTGGGTGGGGGGAAAAATAGATCTTTGGATCCATTAAAGAAGAATTCTAATAATTCTGGGGCTCCTAAGCATGAACAGCAGACATAGCTCCGCTGTTCTCAGTGAAGTTGGACGGCATTGCGCTGAGGAGTTGAGGATGTCAGGCGCTGAGCTGCAATGTATACTACAATTTCACATTATAACAGTGTAATTAGAAAGGATACACACCCCAATAGTGTGCTGACAAAATATAGTCTGCAGTTTGCTCTTATTGATAGCCTACATTAAGGGAAATTTTAGCAAATTCTCCCAATCCCAAGTTGGAAAACACCTACTCACTCAGCACACAAATATTTGGGTCAAGCCCCACATCTAATATGAGTGAATTACATTAAGACATAAGTGAATAGGATCTATATTTCCAGGGATTTCACACAAATCATTGGATATTGTTGCCTTCTCAGTAGTCATTGTTTGGTCGAACAGCCTGAGACAATCTGTGTGACATCAATAGAGATTGATTTGAGAGTTGTTGCTCCTTTGTAGTGCACCAAATCATTGAGTGGGAAAGAGGGAGACATGAGAGCCCAAAACACACTCATGGGAAAGAGGATGAAGAAAGAGAAGAGAGAGAAAGACAGAAAAAGAAAGGTAAAATGTGAACAGTCGGTATAATAGCACAGTGATTCATAACTGGTTGCACATTGGGACCCAACATTTCTCATGATGAGGTTAACTGGTGACACAGTATTGCCTTTATAGCGCCATTAAATGCGGTTATTCGAATCATTGGAGCCCACAGTTGAGTCATAATTTCCTTTGTTGAATCTTTAAACTGATATTTTTTGCATTCCTTTTATTCACCTTAGGCTGCACAGTTCAATCAGTCTTTTTGCTTTTTGTCTTTAGCCTTTAAATTCAAATCCACTTGGGTTATCTTCAAGACAGATCATGACATGTTTCCCATGGCAGTTTTCCATTTCTGTTTCAAAACTCTTTTTGGATTTGGCAAAATAATTTTTACACAGGGTCGTTTAAGTAGCTGTAAGGCAGCTTTTGATTGTATCACACAATGTTCTTCTGCAGATGAGGTTTGCTCATCTGTGTTGCCTTGAAAGTTGCAAATAAGACTTCATTCTTGACCTTGGAAAAAGTGGCTGGTGGTCTTCTTCCTGAAAGATGAAAAGCTTCAGAAACGCTTTCAATCCCACCACAATAACCTTGTGGTAGAATTGTTTTGCCATCTGATGTCTCCAAGGTCAAGAAGGAACTGTCAAGTTCATCCGTCACGTTCATCGTGTTTTGAAAATGATTTTATGTATTAATATAAAAAAACTGATGTTCTTTGAAAACAAGCCAGTTTCCACTCCAAAAATAGTCCGACAAAAAAGCTGTCAAATCTAATTTGACTTGAAAACACTGAGTCAGGTGCAGAACAGTAGTTCTTTGAAAACAGACTTATAAAATATTGAGGATGACTTTTGGATTCTGTCCAACCAGTTAAGAAACACTGCACGAGGTGAAGATTATGTCAGCTTTATAGAACAAAGCAAACCCCGTCTTTGAGGTACAATCTAGTGGGAATCCCGTCCACCTCTGTAGTACTGATAGCAGCCTATAGACTATACCTGCTCCCGCTGTGTGATGGTATAGTGCCATAGATGACTGTAGCACAGTGAATGGTGTGGTAGATAAATCTTAAACAAAGATTCCTTCATCCCTCAAGGGCTTCTGAAACTCTTGATCTCAGGAGAGCCCCAGGACAGACTGTTGTTTGGGATCATATATGATGATTTCAAAGGTAAGAGACCAACACGAGCGGCACGTGGTCTGTAGGCACAGACTGGAGACTCAAGCTTGGTTAAATCCTCTGGATTCTTTGGTTCGGATCAGTGGATTGGCAACTCTGTCTGTCATTTGGATGCTGTTTTTCAAGCAGAAAACCTGCGGAGAAATTCCTTCAACTGCATGTTTTATGTTTTTTCATTTTGCTCATTCTTTCCCAATGCATCTGTGACTCCCGTGTGGCTGTGTTTGCTTTATGTGCATGATCAAGGTAAGAGTTTAGACTTGAAATTCATACCGAACCATTAAACACACACACACATTCCTGTTGATTGGTTTTAGCAAGGACGCTTGTTAGCAAAGTAAGCCATTATTCTTTCAGCCTCACACTCTGCGTAGCAGGCAGCTCAGTTTCTGCCTCTCAATGTGTCTTTCACAGTTAACAATTCACAATTGATAAACACCAATAAAGCAGCATCTTGACTCGTAACGTTAATTTGTGGAACAATGTCCCACTGCCTCTCTAGTCAGTGGAGTAATTGGCCATTTATATTTAATTAGGCAGTTCTTCCCCCACTGCTAGCATGCTTCCCTCAGTGCTGAGAGAGGCACTTTATGGTGCTCCTCTCGCTGGCTTCCTTTAAACCAGCTCATTAATATTTCAGCTGGCATCATCAACCAAACAATAATAAAATAATAATGTGACGGCTGATTAAACAGCTAAACTCCGACTTTTTAATGTGCATTTAAATGTGTATTTGCATAAACATGCCTGGTAAACGCCTCTTTAGAGGACAGTGATGCCTTGCAGCACACTATTGCAGCCAACTTCTAAAGCTTAATAAAACCTTAATTAGGTACCAGCCTCAGCCAAGATAATCGTAGCGAGAATGTAGAGCAACATCCCTCCACCTCTCGCTGCACCCCTCTGCACAATGCAGATCCTTCGGTAAATGATATCAGGCTTTTATTTCCCTCTCTGAGGGAAAATTAGACAAAGGTCTTACACCATTCTCCACAGCATCTTTGCCCAGATTCTTAGTTTTGGTTTCAGGATATGAAATTTGAAAGGGGCCTTCATTGATTAAGCGCACAAGCATGTAGAGTAAAACGTGCAATCAAAACCTCTCAGATAATTCATGAATTACGCCGAGAAAATTTGATTAATTGCTCTGATTGTGCAGCGTTTTGTGAAAGCGAGTTTAAAATGGTGGAAATGGAGAGCCAACAGAGAAAAGAGTCAACAGACGTTTTCCAACGGGTTAAGTAGGGTCAGACTGATTTCATAGTATCAGGTGCAGTCTGAAAACACCTACTGTACTGTATCGCTCACCTCAAACTCCCTTGGCTATGATTCTGTAGCTTCTAATCTAGTCATCCTGTAATGCAATTAAATTCCCAGACACAATTAACATGCCTGTACTCACACGATTGCACACGTACACACCAGCGCACACACATACACACAGGATAGTGGAATTCCCATCAGTAATCAGTGCAGCCCAGTGAAGCAGACTCAGCAAACCTGTGAGTGCAGGAATGGAGAGGGAGTGGTTTGTCTTTATTGAACCAATATAGAGTCAGAAAGGCAAGTCATAAAACACACTCAGAGTCATTCATTTGTTCACTGACGTGTAAGACTAAAACTTTCAGAGATATCTGCTAGAGCAATTTATCATTTCCTGCTGTCACCAAAGAACCCTATGAGAATTCTTTGAAAAAAAAAAAAACCCATCCTATCCCAAGTTTTAAATATCGACTTCAACTGTAACTATCCCTCTCTAATGAAAGAAACTTAAATCTGTCTCTTTTCTTTTAGACTGTGAGTGCTACGGCCACTCCAACCGCTGCAGCTTCATCGACTACCTGAACATCGTCACATGCGTCAGCTGCAAGCACAACACCAGGGGCCAGAACTGCCAACACTGCAGACTCGGATACTTCCGCAACGCCTCTGCCGAACTGGATGATGAGAGCGTCTGCATCGGTCAGTCTGCAGGCGGGGCAGGGAGAATGTGCAGAGGGGGATAGTGTGTGTGCGTGCGTGTGTGTGTGTGTGTTAGTATGGTGGTGGGGTGCTTGTCGTGTGTGATTGACAAAGAGATGCTGTGGTTGTTGCTGCTTTTAAAATTCATGCAACTACTCAGATTTTGAAGAGAAGATTACAACAACACACTTTGTTGTGCTGGCTCTCTAATAGGATTTGAAAAGAATGTTTATCCTTGTCACCCAATATTAAGAAATTATAGTCCTTTCTATATGCTGCCCAGTAACTTTAGGGAGCAAAATCCATCATAGGTCAATGAAACATTTCACTGAGTGATGTTAAAACATTATAGTTATGCCCAGCGGGGGATCAACTTATGCCCAGCAGGTTGCCAGCCTTGAAATACACAGGTGGAGACCTTGATTTTGTGTTTACAGTCATACAATTCAATATTTGGTTGCAAATGCTCTGCAGTTTGAGGTCATCTGAAATTTACAACCCGCTGACATCAGCAGGTATTTTTTCTAGGAACGGATCAAGATTTGGGAATTTTCAAATGGTCATTAAATTCTAAAAAAAAAAAAAGAAAGAAATCGTTAAATCACTAAGGCACAAAATCTGGAAAAGGTAATACAGGCGGTGCTAGTATTACATACAATGATTATGCACAGTCATTTGAGAGGGAAACACTCTCACTGTCTCTCTCTGTGCTCTCGCCTTCTCTCTCTTTTAAGTGTGTGTGTGTGTGTGCGTGTGTATGTTTGTGTGGCTGCAACCTTCGAAGAGTGGTCGAACGGTTCACATTGATTATCCAATAGTATTTCTGCTTGAAATGCCCATCCCTGGTATTTTCCCTGCAGATGCTCCTCCAGGCCTGCACTGCAGCTATCTTCTCTGCTTTGTTCGGCAGCTTTTTGCCTACAGCTAGTGCAACAATGTGCTCTTGGGACTGAATCATGAACTTTCCATTGTACATGAAAACATTTTTTAAAGTTTTTAAAAATATTTTTGGGGCAATTTTAAGCCTTTATTTGATAGAGCAGCTGAGAGTTGGGCAGGAAATGGAGGCGGCGAGAGGGGAGACGCTCGCAGCAAAGTGCAGTCTGATGCTGGCTGCTGCAACGAGGACTATAGCCTCTATGTGTGTGGTGCCTGCTTAACCCACCGCACCACTTAGTTGACACCCCACATAAAAACATTTTGACTGCTCAGGTTCACCGTCCTGCAGCATTGCCCTAAATCTAGAGGTACTACTGTACTGTATGTACAAAGAGGTTTAGATGTCAGACACTCTTCACCTAATACTGATGCAAACCCCCTCAAGCACCCTTAAAGCTGAAAGTCAACACTTGAACCTCATTTCAAATCCAGTGTGCTGAGGTACTGAGCCAAAAAAAATAAAAACACACAACTGTTCTAACATTTTCGATCTGAAAAAAAGACATATAGTCTTACACCTCTATGGATAGTTACATGAACTGTTTATTTTCACAGAGAATCTCCTCATTTTAAACTCATTTTTATTAAGGGCATGTCCTAATAAGAGGTCACTCTGCATAGCTGTGGAGCTAAAATCTGGTGTTGATTTGGATCCATCTGTAGGTGGACTGCAGGGGGTTGGAGGGTAAACTCGCCACGGTTGGGGCACACACAGGGCCAGGCCTTGGAGTCAGCACAAATAAGGCCCCATTAGCTCATCTGCCAATACACTGGCACACCGGGCATGGCAACGGAAATCAGTTCACACCAGCGTCTCTGGAGCAAGCGACCAAACACTAAAAAATGCATTTGCACACACATTTTACACAGCTACACATTCGCCGCACACATTCGCTCTTCGGTGGCTCGCATGCAATCCCAGTATTAATGCACATGACCCACAAACACACGGATACCGACCGCATTGCTGTGTTTGTGTCATCTGGGCCTCTTTGCTTGTTTCGCTTTTATGAATATTTTATAATAAATTTTATAGTAAATTTGATTTTGGGTGTGAAGTGAAAGACAAGCTCTCGGCTTACATCAAACCATGAGGGAAAATTTGGTTCATCATCAACTGACTGATAAATCCAAAGCAAAGAGGCAGCTCTCCAGTTTTTGTTTTTTGTTTTTTTTTACCATCAACAAACCTCACAAATTCAATGTTGTCTTGTGTTAAAGAGGCAAACTCTAGAGAGGTATACCTTTGACTGATTGAATGTGACTATCAGTAAGTGGTTAGCATTTCAATACAACAAAATATATTTTAACTTGTCAACAAATTATTGTGATTGGTAGGGAGAAAGAGGGAGAATATGTATAAGTTTGTGGTGTTTGAACGGCCATCTGAATCATAAGAATTTCAACAGACTGAACTTAAGTTTGTTTAATTATGCAGCACAACAAAAAAGACTTCTGCTTCTCCCTGAACTGCAGCGCTGATCAAAAGAACTTTCAGTCCTATTTAGATGGGATTAGTTTCCCAAACAGCATCTGATACATACAGTACTTTCTGACATAGGGAATCAGTCATTTTATTGAGAGAGGAATCACTATTTTCTCAGTTTTGTAGGGTGGTGGGAGCTGCTTTTCGTGAACTAGTGCCAATGACACTGTAAATCTCTTGGATATCTTTGGACAGTTTGTGTGTGGTTTAAGGAAATTAGACCTGTGGGATCCAATAGCAGTTATAAAAATGCTAAATTGCATGTGATTTAAATCACAGCAGTTTTAGTCCAGGCACACTAGACAGACCTTTTGAAAATACAGAAATAATTCAAGCTGAAGAGGCCCTTTTAAATTTCATGTCTGAATCTCTGCGGCATCTTGGAACAGCCACCTTACAATACCTTGAAAACACCCCTTTGCGTGCAGCGTGCTGTAGCAGGACTTCAATGCCAAAGACAGCAGTCTGAATACAAATGCACAAATATTTTGGCTGGACTTAATTAGACACTGGGTCAGATCCCAAAAAATTACAAGATGATGATCTCTTTTTTTTCCTCCACCGCTCTCCTCTTTTAGAGTGCAACTGCAACCAGATGGGTTCTGTCCATGACCGGTGCAACGGCACGGGCTTCTGCGTGTGTAAAGAGGGCGCCACGGGGGCCAAGTGTGATGACTGTCTGCCGGGATACTACTGGAAACAAGGCTGTTATTGTGAGTATGAGGAGACTGATGATTGCTGGTGGGTCCATGTCTAAAAATCCAGGGGCGAACAAATGTTGTAGCCTTTTAAGACCTTTGCGAGTGCGCTGTGCCACTGAGCTTGTGCATCTCTCGATGTTTTCTTTTTTCCCATGGGAATGGATCATGTAGCTCATTAGCAGCATCAGCCGCTTCTTTAATTGATGACCCTGTCACTCCTTAACCCCATTACAAAGAATCGCCTTCCTCTACCATCTACCATCTAGTCAAGGGCCTCAGTCTCACATGGATCCTCCAGACCCACACACATACACACACATATATATTAACCTCCACTGACATGCATTCTCACTGTGGGTCTATTTATCTGGGACATATTGTAGTAAACAGTAGTACAATATATTTTGGATGTGACATCTTACTCCAAATACTCTAATGCAACAGAGCCAATTATCTTTGGTGTAATAAAAAATGCTACCTTGTGTAATTACTTCTTGTCATGGAAGCCTGATTGTCTCTTTTCTCTGAGAACATTTTTAGGTCAAGTATCTTGTGCAGTATGACTGCCTCCATGCCTTTCCTAATGCCTTTTATAGCATTTTAATTATGCTATTGCTTCCTGCACTCATTACTTAACAAATATCACACATGCGGTGTATTTTCTGCTGGGCTGGAGACAATGATTTTAACTTGACCCTGAGAAAGTGCAGGCTCAAGAAAAACAGACAGAGAAAAGGGCTGCAAAAACAAAAAAAGGCAGGTGTTACCTGTTGTTGTCCCCGAGGCAAAGACTGGAGAATTTATCTTGCCTCTTTCCTTCCTCCTGCTTTCTTCTCCACTTTGTTCTTTCTGCCCTGAATTCTTCTCCTCCCCCTGTATCTCTGTTTCCCATCACGCTTTTCTAACATCGCCCCTCCTCATCTTCCCTCACCTGTCTCTCTCTGCCAATACATCTCTCTTTCCTCTTTGTGCACTTTACTCCCCCACTATCCTTTTACCACCTGTCACTCTGTCACTTTGCTGTGCCCTCTTTATTCCCAACTCCTCTCCCTCATTCTCCTTACCCCTGCATTTCCGTCACTCTCGCCCTCTTCTTCTATGCCTCCTATGGCTGCTCTCTCTCTCTCCGCCTTCGTTTCTGCTCGCAGCGAACGTTTGCGACGAGGAGATGCTCCTGTGCCAGAACGGGGGAAAATGCTACCAGAACCAGAAGTGCATCTGTCCTCCAGAGTTTAAGGGGGTACTGTGCCAACAATCCCGCTGCGAGGCGGGCAAGGACTGCAACGCCGCCTCTTCCCTGCACCTCTCCACGGCCACCCTGCTGCTCTGCACTCTGCTAGCCCACCTGCTGACCACGTTAACTCCCCACTGAGCCACAAAAAAGAAAAAGAAAAAACCCCACCGTCAGACCAAGGAGTGTGTGTTTATGTGTGAGGACGTGAGGCGAGGGGCGACCAGAGGAGAGCGGGGAAGGGCCGCCCTGGCCGCGGACCCCGACGGACACACTCCGTGGCACTCGCAAAAGCGCGCACATGCACACACACACACACACAACACAAACTAGCCCCCGGTCTCTTTTCGAAACACACATACACACACACCTCACAGGACTGTTACGACACTAAATGTGTGCTCGAGTGTGAGAGGGACAAACAGAGGAAAAAACGGGAGCCACATCAGAGGAAAGAGATGCAGATAAAGAGGGGGGAAAAAAATAATCATACCAACCACTGTTCCCTTTATTCCTGAGCTGGAGCAATGTGCATCAAACCAAAAAGCATAAACAAAACACTTAAATCACCACTGTTTCACTTCAAAGGGAATGGCTGTTGTAACCACAAGGACCTTTTCTGTTTTTGTTTCGTTTTTTTTTTTTGTTTTTTTTCTTGGTTGAGTTAAGGATCTCGTCTCCGTTAGACTGACGGCCGACGTGTGTGCGGTCAGACTCAGCTGAGAGCACGAGACATGTCGGCACGACGGACGGGTTCGGAGGGCGAGGTGCGCGTTTTTTTTGATCCTGCTGCTGAGGCCTACATAGTATATTAACCAGGTTTCATTTCTTCTCAAAAGATGAGACTTGATTTGACATTTATTCTCTTTCTGCTGCATTTTTTTTATTATATCTTCAGTCAGTCATTGTATCTAATGTGCCCACTAACAAGTCGCTGAGATTATACATATTATATAATATCCAGGGGGTTACAAATTATAAAAAAGAAAAAAAAAGAATTGTCACTATTATGGTTGTTATAGGAATGAGTGATTGTTGCCACACTTAGCGAGATTTAATCGTCACACAGTATTCAGGAAGCAGAATTTATCAGAATTTAACTTAAGAGAAATCTAAAAGAGAGAGAAAAGATATCAACCACGTATCAATATTATATGACATTATTTGAATATTTTTTGTAGAAATTATTTTTGTTTGGAGTTACAATAAATTATAAAAAATTACATTTACAACTATTCCAAATGAGCATTTTATTACACCGAGTGTAAACCTTGCAGTAAATATGACTGTTATTTGCCTTCTTGCTTGTACTCTTTTCATTCAATCCAAGTGTCCACGACTACATGCTGTTAACATCTTTTTTTCAGCGGGGGTGCAAAAAAGAATATTAGAGCACATTGAATGACATTTGATCTTTGTCATTCACTTTGGATATAGTGTTGAATGCTTATTACAAACAGATTATTCCACTTTGAAATCCAACGGCCTGTCTGACAATCTCCCAGAATTGCTTTTCTGTCAAGAGAATATAAATTATTTTATTCTGATAAAAGTTGCAAAGAGCTTTTATATCTGAAAAGCGTCGCTTGCAGATACAGCACAAGTGATGGGCGGTTAAAAAACAAAACCTGCTTCAAATGGTACAACGAATTGAGATATACCGATTCCTGGTCCTGTGAGACGGAGTGACCGCTCCTAAGGCCAGATTTTCTCATCTTTAACTCACCTTGAGATCGCCCATTACTGTTTGCAAGGATTTTTTTCTGTGACAGGCTGTGTTTAGCAAAAAATGTCCTTCAAGTTCTTTTCCTTAGCAAAACTCCAACATCATTTCACGGAGAAAATGCTCCATTGCTGAGTCAGCCCAGGTACACAGTGGATAAAGAGACATGAATGCTGCATTACACCAGGATACAGTGTACATCAAAGATAAAAGCGAGACTGACAAGGCAGGGATTCTGGTATTACTCGTCTATTTCTGAGCTGGTAGTAGCTGTATTAGCTATTCTGTGTGTAGGGCTCATCCCCTCTGAGCCTGAATGATGTCAAGAACTGAGACTTGGGAGGGAATAGTTTATGAATGTAGAACATTGAGAAATGATGTACAGGAACACATTTCATTGTGGATCAAAGAGCTCGTTGCCAGAACAATACGTATTGAAGTATATTGTTTGCATTAATGACAGACTGTAGTATGATGTTTAGAATAAGCATCAGCAGAACAAACAATACGCTTGTGACCAAGGGGAATGTGATTTAGTTTGGATGATATTTTACATGAGAAATGACTAATTCGCTAATTCTACGAATTTATGTTGGCTGAGAGAGGTTAACACACAGCAACATAGAGGAATAGTTTAAGATTTCAGGAAATGTGCTTCTTCACATTCTCTCCAACAGCTAGTGGGGTTGTCATGATACCAGAATTTTAAACTTTGCTGCATCACTAGTATAAAAAGATACTTGATATTCTTTTGATACACAAAGTAGGATATCAGTGTTTGTAGCTTTGGTACTTCCAAAACTACTGAATGCAGGAAATGTCTCGTTTTAATCATATCTGTGCTGACAACCAAAAAAGCTAAATGAGAAAATAGATACCGCTCTCATGTCTGCACGTAAAATTTTAAGCTAGAGCCACCAACCGT
>JBCAUF010000052.1:18458288-18469069 GCA_038406115.1 Haemulon aurolineatum | reverse complement strand
AGGGAGGAAATTCCACTCATGGTGTCGTTGCTCCGAGTGCTGGGACTCATCATCTGTCGGCCACTAAATGGACCTGTGGAGAGGAAAGCATTCTCTTGTCTGCATATTTCTCAGTAAATGCAGATATACCAGTAACCACAAAGCTCAATTATGATTTAAAAATGCCCAATACAGTAAGTCATGCACACCTCTCTTTAGTGATGAGGGTCTTCCCGACTTTATCAGCGCTTCAGGTATTCCCACCGTCTTCTGGCCCTCCTTCGCTTGTGTTGCCTGCTTTCGTTTTCTCCCCCGCCTTTTCAGCTGATGAGCGGTGAGAGCCAGAGCCACACTGCCCAGAGCTGTTGCAAACAGCACCTTCTTCAAGCTTGGGGTAAGCTTGAGCTGAGAAAATATCGACTGAAAGCGAGACAGGCAGCTTTATTTAGCCAGTGTTACTTCTCTTTAGTCAAACAAGACTTCACAGGATGGCAAATGGAGCTTGTGTATGAAGATGCAAAACCTAGCTGTACACATGCAAAGTGAAAGTGGTTTACCTGCCCAAATGTGGAATAGAGAAACACCGGGATCTCTGCCACAGTCATGGCCAAAGCCTGGGCGATGGACATCCCGTCTGGTTGTTTGACTGACATCTCAGAAATCCAAGTGCCTTCAGGCCGCAGCTCTCCAAAGGTCTCTCACATTCGCAGTCAACGAGATCTCCTCTCTGCTCTGGGATCAGCCAGCTCAGGGCTTGCTGATGAACCACCAGTAGTCATCCACTCGTGCCTGTGCTTGCTCCACACTCGTCCAACTGTCTGTAGACTTATTGCCCTACAACAGATAAGACACAAGATTTGGAAATTATCTGAGAGTGCCAGCTTCCTCCTTTAGAGCTACATTACATTGCACAGGCCTTGTAAAGATAATGAAAACATGACATCAACAGACATACTCATCACCAGAACTCGGCTGTTGGCTTCAGAGCAAAACAGCCTCACGCTCATATGCATAATTAACTTGCAAAGGTTCGCGGTTTAAGCTGGTAAAATCAAGCTGGCATTAACTGTTAAGAAGCAGAGCAACTTGACATTCTTCCAGGTACTTACCAATCTACACTGTCTGGTATGCAGCTGTCTGGACCAGCCTGCTCTACACCTACTGTACATGACAGCAGGTGTGGCCTAAACACAAAACTGGTCGACTTATTCAATAAAACATCAACTGATGAATACAGAGTCATTTTTCCAGTCAGACAGCAGACCGTATTGATTGGAGAGGTTGTTTGCTGACAGAGCAAGCAGGCAGCAGCACTCACAGGCGAGCACGCTAATGTTAGCTAGCACACCTAGCTAGCCTAGCTCAGCCTCATCTGTCACTTCACGTCACAACATCATCCGCTCAACCGGACACTGGCTCTAACAGCTTTGCACTGACACCTCGGAGGCTTCAGCGGCACTGTGTGCAGCTCACCTGCAGCACAACTAATAACATAATCCCTCACATAGGTACATACCGTGAGCATCCGAGGAGGCGGTAGGGAAGGACATTCCTGTGTCACAGTCTCAGTGAAAGCCGCACACTAGCTTTTTGCTCGGGGGCGGGGACGGCCTTTGGAACGCAGAAGGACTGACGCGAGGCCTAGCCAATGAGGATAGGAATAAGAACGGTTGGTTTTTCTCAGGGCCAATCGAATGGAAGGTAAGAGGAGCGTTGTTGTTGCCTTCCAATCAGGTCGTAGATCATAGAGCATCGTCCTAGCGTGGACAAAAATCAAAAGGTAAAAGCTATGATAAATATGATAAAGTTCCATGTGGTGCGTGTATTTATAACAAATACAGAAAAATAACAGTGAAGACATAAAAACGATCCATATATGTTACAATCTGCTAAATTATTAAGTAATTTAATAACGCATATAAGCTTATGAACTAAAGCAGGCTCGTGGAACTTTTGCATCTGGGCACTTACACTTTGTTACACTTACACTTTGGACAGTATTTAAAAAGACATTAATTTTTGTCATGAATTAGTTATAATGACATTTTTATAATCAAGCAAGAAAAGATGCTGCACCACAGCCAACTTTTTATATACAGCCTGGTTCCTATTACAGTAATTACTGAGACTTCCTATTGTAAGGTAGATTTACGAGTTACACCTGAAGGCGACATCATAAAGTTTCCCAAGGTGCGTTAAAGTTTGCTTCCGGTTTTTGGCGATGATTTTTCAAAATAAAAGGACGATAGGTCCATACAAGTTCACAAAAAGTACGCTGTCCTTGATGCGTATCTCATGAAATCGTTTTGAAAACGTATTTTGCGTGCTGTTCACCAAGAATATATACCTACCTATTTACTTTTTTCTTACCTCAGTATTTTGTGTTTTTTGTGTGACGATAACACCTTTATTGTGGAAATAGTCGGACCGGAGGCCTTGTTCTGCGGTCGCTCGAAAGCTCGAAAGTATTTCGATTTCGAGGGCTACTGTGTCAACACACCGGATAAGATAACAATACCCAACTGGAGAGGGAGGATTGATGTTATATTATCGACACAAACATGGTGTAGACAAGAACAGTCGAACGGTCGTCTGTCCGGTAATGAAAACGAGGGTCACAACGGCAAGTAAAGGATCCTGGATTTAATAACTCATCATATCTGACCCGAGAGCAGCCATTAAAATGAGTAAATATGAATCCTGTTGATTGCGATTCGTTCATGGCTGGGCTTGTCTCTCTCTCTCGCCGCTCCTGCCTCACGTTGAGCGGCTAACGTTAGAAAATGAGTGTCGCCTGGCTCTGTGGAGCAGGGCTGTGATATGAAATCTCTGGTAAGAACGAGCCCGTTATTTATGATAATATATGTGTGCATATATGTATTGGATGTTACTGTACATGTCCGGATGTGCATCCTCCAACCCTCAACAGCTCTGTTCCACTTTTTTTCCGGCCATTTCAGAAGCTTTGGCTTTGCCTGCTTAGCCTGAGCCTTCCCCTTTTGTTTTGGTTTGGACATGTGATCAGACGGGACATTTCTTCGCCTGCTGTGCACAGCACCGGGCTTAAGGGCTACATGAGGATCAGCCCCGGCAGAATGGACCAGGTGAGAGGCACAAAGTACAGCTCCCAATGTTTGAGTCCAAATCAGAGAACATTAATTGCTGATCCTGGAAATTGCTTTGAAATCTTCACATTTCACTCATAAAATTGCAGTTTTGGTTTTGTATCTTATCCATAATTACTGGTAATGCAGTGCTGACCTAGGATTGCCCTGTAGGCATATACTGGTCAGGAATAGGGCCAAAATATATGCATTGTCTATGAAAGCATTGAATCTGCCACTCATGTTCTCAATTAATTGATTACTATGCAGAAAATAATGAAAATGCACATGTCTCAAGACTTTTTCTGCACACCTGTGGGCTTGATAAATTGTTAAAATGTTACGCTTCTGCCTCTCAAAGTGATAATGCAAACTTAGTTAACCATAAACATTGTAACATGTACTGTAAATAGCACATGACAAGGAAAAAAATGTTGGGAATGACTGGGTGAAAGCATATTGTGAGCTGTCAAAGAGGTTGGATAGAGTCATCTTTGACATTACATCACTTGATGTGTATAAACCAAAACCGCGAGATATACTGAGCAGGGCTGTGATGTGCTGCTGGTGCGAATGCATTTACTTTTATGCTGTTGTTTTTTCCTCAGCAGTTCCTGGACATGCACTGCAACCAGTGTGCCTTGGTCTCCAGCTCAGGCCAGATGCTCGGAGCTGGAGTCGGAGAGGAGATAGATAAGATCGAATGCGTGATCCGGATGAACAACGCACCTACGCTGGGTTACGAGAAAGACGTGGGGAGCCGCACCAGTATTCGGGTCGTGTCTCACACCAGCGTTCCCTTGCTGGTGAAAAATGAGCTCTACTACTTCCAGCAAGCAGCAGATACCACCTATGTGTTCTGGGGTCCTGACAGGAACATGAGGCAAGATGGGAAAGGACACATCTTCAATACACTATTGAAAATGGCCAAGAAATATCCAAATGTCAAAATCTACATCGTGACAAGGGAGAGGATTCAGTATTGTGATAGTGTGTTTCAGAATGAAACCGGTAAAAACAGGTGAGTTCAGCACTCAAGTCTAATAACAAAAAGCCATGATCTGCTGTTCGTTGTTGTATGTCCTGTATCTCCTTTACATGAATCAGCAAAAAAATTCTAACAGACACATGAAAACTCAAATCTTTGTCACAAAGCTGTTTTCAAAATAAGATACCTTCATGTCTGCAGGAATTACAAAATAAAAGCCATGAAACAAAACATTTTTAGAGATGATGTTTGATGTTTTCTCACTCAGGATGAAAACGGGGGCCTTTCTCAGCACCGGATTCTTCACAATGATTCTGGCCATAGATATGTGCGACAGCATCCATGTTTTTGGAATGATTGATGATAACTACTGCAGGTGAGATCCGATTTTATGGTCTATTATTGTGAGTAAGTATTACAAATAACCTTCTCCCTTCTACCTCTTGTTCTTTACTCCCCCTGACAGTCGAGCCAATCACAGTGTTGTTCCTTACCATTACTACGAGAAGAATCGAATTGACGAGTGCAGGATGTACAGGGTCCACGAGCACACACAACGCGGGGGTCATCGCTTCATCACAGAGAAGGCCATCTATGCCAAATGGGCAACGAGGCACAAGATGGAGTTTAAACACCCCGCTTGGAGACGGAGACGTTAATATTCAGAAGATGTCACTCGACTGTACAGTGGTATTCACTTTTGCTGTCTTTTGGTCTTTGCTGAAGGTTTTAGTGTTGCCTGAGAAGCAACTTCATCAAGCACATGGTGTTGTTTCTGGTGGACTCCAGCTTTCATTGAACTTTTTTTTAACCAACTCAGCAGTTTTTTAAGTAGAAAAGAATAGCTCATAGTGGATCGAATTGTCTGCAGCCATAAATATAAAAGAATACATTTTGTTTGTATGCTTAAGATAGCCAAATGAATAATCTTTCGCCTGGTAACAGGTGATAAAGTACCACCTTCAGTATTACTGAATACTTACGTTATAGCCATATAGCAGTCTAGATGCTGACAAAGAATATTAAGCCACTGAACTAGACACTAGAACCAGTTTATACCAAAGCTTACCATTTTAATTTCTGTAAATCTGTGCCTTGACGTTCTGCACTACATTTTATTTTATGCTGCAATCTGGCCAGCAGTGACAATCTGCACTTTTATTTTATGAAACAGGAAGTTTTTTTATTGTTTAGGACTGCACCTAATTATTATGTTCATTAGCAATTAGGACTGACTTAACTGATTAATCAAAGTAGCTTATTAATGCTCTGATTATTGACTAATGGATTCATTCATTGGTTGGGCTCGAGTATTATTTTTCCCGCTCTCCTCCCTGAATGTTGGTCAGTGTTTTGCCTCAAACCATGACACTCCTCCAGAGGACATATTTGCCTTGAAGCAGAGTCAAGTTCAAAGTAAACCAGCACTCTTTGACAGTCTGCTATTTCAAAACAGCAAATCCGTTTCTGGCAAGTCTTGTTTGTGGCACATTTCATCCGTTGATATTTCTATGTTGTGACCTCGGGCCTCAACTTTAAAGCCAGTGGTGTGTGTTCATACACCAGTCGAACAAAAAATACTCGGTCATACAACTTCTGGCCGATACTTTATATAAACTACTTACTGTTATTTTTGTAAAGTTTGAAAATGAAGCTTTATGCTGATTACTTGCCCTGACTGCAAACAATTACAGTGATAAAATGCTTGAAGTAGTAAGTGAAGGTTTTCATTTAATTGAAGCATTCTCATCTACACCAGATTTCCAGAGAGGCCGATGGGACATTTGCAAATTGTGCAGCTGCACTGGTGGCATCTCCACCACTGTGTGGCACCCTAAGCCTTTAACAGAAATCTGCAAAGAGAGAAGTCGTGGTTGAAGGCTCAGAACTGTTGTCTTTGTGTCATTTTCAGTGTTGAATATAATAAGTTCACTATCATACAATCAAAATGAGTTAGTTGTCTTCTGACATTTACTCTCAAATTGTTTTATTAATATTTTACTGCCTGTTTACAATGAAAAACATAGTGCTGCCTTTTTAGTTGCATTATGCTTATTTTGTGACTAATTCCAAAGACTGATAGTATTTGCACTATTGAGCAAACTGCTGTGTCAAAGTGTTTTACTGTATATTTCAGAATTGAATTGTTTGCATTAAGATATATTATTAATGACTTTCTGGCAACCACAAGTAGTCTACTTCAGTAGTGAACTGTGCAAAGTAAAAACTTGAATGTAAACTTGTTCACTGGTCACAGCTGACAGCTGTCAATATGAATAAAACTGCTGTCAAATACTGCCTGCTTGTGTGTGAGCTTGGTTCTGCGGGAGACCTTTATCAAAAACCCACATTTGTTTTTTTTTATGGATAAGACTTACTCCCAGGATGGTACGAGCAAAGATTATCTACAACTATGCTTGATTGACAGGCACTACACTTCGTTCTTGTTTTCAAATGCATTTCAGTATTTATGTTTTGTATATACTCTGATTATTTTTGCAAAGGCTATTTTCATGAATTATTTGCACCACAATGCTTTAATGGAGCGATAATCCCTTAAATTTGACCATCCAAATTTGACACCTATGGGATAATGAGATAATAAGGAGATAATGCCAAGCCTAAGGACATAACCTCAGACTACACCAAATACATTACAATAGGTTATCCTGGGATATTTATTAGTTCCTGATTCTATGAAAGTGGTAAAACAAGCAAACAAACAAACAAAAAAAAACAGTTAAACTTCCAAAAACGACTGTATTTCTGTTCCTAACTCTAACCCAATAACTAATGTAGGTACAAAACACTTTTTTTTTCACTTCCATTCACTAAACATCCCCTCTAATAAACTTATCTGCCCCAATTTACCCCAAAAATCTATGAATTTATTTATTGTGTTTACATAAATCTGGGGTTAACCTTTTTAATATTGAATACGCGCGCGCGCACACACACACGAAGTTGGACGGCCCACACCATCACTGTGCTGCAGTGGGAAGACGCGTTGATGACGTCAGCGAATGGTGCAGGAAGATGGGGGACGAAGAGAGATGAGGAAAACCTCAAACACCAGGACCGCAAAGGCCATGAAACGGTAAACCGGATTAACACTTTGACATGTCTTGCTAGATTACACGTTAATCCTGTCAACTGGATACCGTTTTAAAAATAATATCTCTGCAAACGTACGTCAACAACGGACCGCGAATGGCTGGATGGGTAGGATGTTTGTTTGTTTGTTTTTTTTATAAATCAGAATCATATTTTATTGCATAACGTTAAATGTGAGAGAAAGCCCGCTTTCGAGGCTATGGCAATGTAATTAACACGTTTATTTGCGCTGTAAATACCAATAAATACTAGCATATTTTTGAATTATCGCCCTTATACTGACATTTAAAATTATTTACCAAAGCTCGTGCAATATTTTGGTGTTACCATGGAAGACTCGCGATAAAATATGCATTTGTTTTATTGAAGAATTTCACTCTTCAGTAAATATTGGTCTCCTCCTGTCAGGTATGATGACAGACAGTCACATCCAGTGTCTTGGTACGCGGCCTGAACAGAAAGCATGGGGCTCAAGCTCGGTGGAAAGGTAAGACAGGGTGTTGCCCAAAGACCCCTTTCCTGTCATCATTATTATTATCATCATCATCATCATCACATTTAGTATTAGTGCTAAGAGCATCATCCATTTAGGTATTATTGTTATCGTTATTGTTTAGGGGAGAAAGTATTCAGACTGTTTACATATGTGTGTATATGTATATAGCTTTATAATAATAATAATAATAATAATAATAATAATAGTAATCTAATGATATATACATACCTCATATATCATTACATTATTAATATGCATGCATTAAGATAGAAGCTTATTCCTGAGGAAAGTTGTTTAACGGGAAACAGAGTGCAAATCAAACCCATCAATAAACGTGCAAGTATAAACATATCAATATACAGATATCTATAATTCAAAATGTACACCATGCCAAAAGTACTTAAGGAAAACAGAGAGGATACTAAGTTGCTGATATGACAAGTTGCCTCTTCCTGGGCTGCATATACTGTAATTACACTGAATGGTTAATACAAAACAATCATTGATTATGTCCATTATATTGCACATTATGTATGTATATATTATTTATGTAATGTGGTGATGTGTAATGCATTTTACTGTTGCCTTTGGTTGAGGTGGAGCAAGTTGGTAAATATTTTATTTTCGAGCTACAGCTGCTATTTATTTTATGATGTTTGGTTTGTAAAACATCAGAATGCAGTGACAAATGCTGTCTTGGGACATCTTCAAATTCCTTGATTTGTCCAACCTCAGAATGAACAATTTTATCGCCATGGAGTCATGGTGGTGAAAGACATCCAGGTGAAGTCGACTGGCAACACTAAATTGTCTCTACAGTAGGTGTGATTATGAGCATGAAGGGTTGTTTTTCTATCCTGTATGTGTAAGCCCTCAGCTGAGATTCACTCCAGCCACACATGCAACCCTCTAAAGTGGTTATAGCTAATGGACAGTCGCATAGCCAGACCTCCAGTCCTCCACAGTGTTGTGTCAGCACTGGCTAATGGATGGATAATTTAAGAAAGGGAAATGCACATATTGTTGTACATGTACAATATGATTCAGTGTGAACTACCAAGTTACAAAGAAGTATTGGAATATAAGATATACATACACAAGATATACAAAATATCAAGTACAAATATGGGTAAAAAGGGTAGCTAGGCATGAGATGAAGTAAGGCACTGTGTGCATCATTCATGTGCATGTCTCAGGATGTGAGACTGAGCATTGGTGTGGAGGTCTGACTCTTATATGGCAGAAACATTAGCTGAAATGCAGTACGTGATGTGCAGTTGGCGCAAACATGTCAGTACGGTGCAGGTCAAGGTAGCTGCGTCGCATGTGTGTTGACATATGCACACCCAAAAGTATAATCTCACAGTCTTAAAGCTGCGGTGTCTTGGCAGAGCGGCTCGGGAGATTTATTGCAGCGTCGAGGGCAGAAGACTAAAAAAGGCGGTGGCAGGGGCGTGTTAGGTCATTGCGGATGGTGGTGGTTCTCTTCTGTAGCTAGCTTCGGAAGGTGACAGCAGGGCATGGTGACTTTATGCAGCTCAGAATCAGAAAAAAACCCACATCAGCAAGAGACACAAATACAAATACAAAATTAACAATTAATAAATATAAAAACTATGATAAAAAAATATGTGCAGTGTTACATGAGTAAAAGAGTTGTGCAGGAAGCAGTTTGTGCAAGTATAAATGTGCAAAACTTCACAGTGTGGCCCTTGTGAATTGTGAAATGTCTAAAAGATCAGTCCATATGTGGGGGTCAGTGACCTTGTGCTGAGTCCAGCTGCAGTCAGGGAGGAAAACAGTTTTTTTTTGTGGCTTGAGGCCCGCAGTCTATTGCTAAAAGGGAGTGGCTCTATGTTTCAGTCCAGTGGGATGCATGCCTCAGAGTAGTGGAGGCGTACAGGTCCTCGCTGCAGAGCTTGTCTCTCTGCGCAGGTACGGGTGGTGCACCATGGTGAGATGCAACACGCAAGGATGCTTTTCGGTGCTGCAGTGGTAGACGATGACAAGCAGATCTCTGCTCAGGTTTACCGTCTTTAGCGATCTCAGAAAGTAAAGCGGCCCTTGCGGCTTCCTCACCAGCGCTTTGGTACTGAGAGTGCATGAAACTAAACCCTGTTTCCACCACATCTCTCGTAATGAGGAGTGGAGCGTCGTCACTGCCGCCTTACCTGAAATCAATCACGAGCTCTTTATCTGTTGAGAGATAAGCTGTTGTGTGAGCGACACCTCGCCAGGCGCTGAAGCCCGACTTTGTAGGCGGACTCGTCGTTATCTGACACCAACCCTATCACTGTGATATCATTGGCATCGTTATCTGAAAAGCTGTTTAACAAGTCTTTTCATGAGTGAAATGAAGAATCAGTTCCCAAAATAGTCACAGCTACATTTTTTGCTCATTTGTTTCAGCTCTGATTTTATATTCTGTTCGATCCATAACACTTTGCCTCGATTGTGTTATTGCTAAAGTAACTACACTGTGTTCCACATTATTATGCAAATGACATTTTTCTCAGATTTTCCTAAATAGTCGGTGCAAATGAGTCAGCATAATTTTTAAGTCATCAACTGTTAGTTTAATAATATAGAATGTTATTGAACAAATCTCCCAATGATAACAGTATTTTTTTAAAAATAAAAAAACTTATGCACTTAAAAATGCACTGTTCCAAATTATTATGCACGACAGAGTTTTATACCATTTTATAGGTTGTTAAGACTGTTTGAAAATTAGTCTTCATGTATTTCTGGGCCCACTGCAGCTGTTTCTGCTTGTGAGCATTGTTTAGGGGTGGCCGAATAGAAGGTTTAAGCATAACTGCAAGCCTCTGGAGGATCCTACACAATGATGGGAGAGAACCTGATGTTGGGAACCTTTGGAACATCCTCAGGCAAAAGATCTATGAGTGTGGGAGGCATTTCACAGCAGTTCTGGGAGGCTATTCTGACATCCTCCAAAGAAATTCAAGCAGAAACTGTCCAAAAACTCACAAGTTCAATGTATGCAAGAATTGTGAATCTGCTATCAAATAAGGGGTCCTTAGTAACTTGACCTGTTAAGATGTTTTCAATTTAAATAGCTTTTGATTTCAGTAAATAT
>JBCAUF010000052.1:18226309-18238442 GCA_038406115.1 Haemulon aurolineatum | reverse complement strand
GTGAACCGACTTGGCAATAAACTTGATTCAGATTCTCTCCAACAGCTATGTGTCAAATGCCCCAGAGTGATGAGCTTTTTTTAATGCATCTGAGGAACTTCAGATCTTTGCTCATGTTCATGTTGTTTTTGTTTTGTCACTGCTGAAAGATGTCTGTTAACAGTGATTCATGATTCATATAAAACTGGCAGAACGAATCAAATGTTGAGACCATTTATAAAACACTCAAGATACAACATTACATTTTTGTGATTTAGTGTCTCTGTGTCATCGCAATTATTAGACATGGGGTACTCAGTGCTTTCATCTGTTTTATTGACTTAATTTAATCAAAGACAGTCCTTTTTCCAAGACAGTCAAGGAAGTCTGGATTTAACACTCACTTATACTACCTCGACCATGTGTTGTAATACTTGCTATCTGTCAAACTCATTCTATGAATGAGACATGCACATCTCTGTGGATTGTGAGGGGAATTATTTGGATAGTCAGATTGCTTCTTTTATTTTCATCTCCCTCTTCTCTCCTTTTTTTTCTGTTGTGCTCAGATGGCAGAGTGCATTTAATCTTGTGCAGACAAACACACTGCAGCTATTAATTGATTAATAGATCAGCAGATTGAGAGAAAATTAATTTGGCAACTTTTTTTGATGGTCAATTAAAACATTGTCTGGCTGCAGCTTCTCCATTGTGAAGATTCACTGGTCCTGGCTCCGTGTTATGTTGTAAACTGAATTATCTTTGGGTTTTGGAGCGTGGCTTGGACAAAACAAGACGTGATTGATGACATCATTAAGGACTCTGGGAAAATGTGACGGGCATTTATTGCTGTTTTCTGACATTTTATAGACCAAGGGAGCAAAAAAAAAGCAACACAAACACTTTCCATACACAGATGAACTAAACGCTACAAAGTCAGGAAACTACCTCCTACCTTCACTAACACATCAGTGTCACAACACTCGCACACCTCTTTCATAATTCACAGTTTATTCCAGGATTCTGGTGGAGCAAAGTGGGATTTAGCAACTTCATTCGACGTATGAAATTTTTATATTTTCTTTACTTAAGTGCCAAGCGTTTTGAAATATTCAAGCTTTTAATGCACTTGCATTGTTGCGGTTTTCCAGTTGCTGGAGGTGAAACAAACAATTAAAAGCACATGACAGCCGTTCTCTAAGCCTCAGCATGTTTGAAAACTTTTAGCAAGGCATAAAAATTCTCAAGAGAAGAGATTAGTTCACTTTAGTCTGCTGTTACAGATTCTGAGAGGTATGAATTATTTTTGAGAAATTTAGGAGGACAGACTTGAGAAAAATATACGAGTTGCAATGTATGACTAATACGTGGACTGAACAAGCATGACAAGGACATGGGCTGTAAGTGCTAACATTTGTCTGAACACCTTAAAACTCTGACTCTGATGCTGGCTGCGAGTGTTGCAGGGCTACAGCAACGTTCAGGCTCGAAGCGAACTGAGAATTTATTTCAGATCTTTCCCAGTCTGGATGTTGTGTGCATTTAAGCCGTCGGACTCATCAGTCTTCCCAGACAGCGTAACAAATTTCAGCCAGCGTTCCTCTCTGCAATCTATTATGAAAGTGTCAGACAGAATGGTGATGGCTGTTGCTATGTTCACAAAATGAGGGGAAGGGAAAGCTGGCTCTCGGGGTGAATTTTTTTTTTTTAGCCCAGTTTGATAAATTCTGCTGCTTTAAAACAGATACACAACCTATTACAAGATCAAACCAGAGGAGACAAGAGGCCATTCACTTTTTATTAGTAACATCTGAGCAAGCCAAGATAATAGAATTTGTTGTGACAGTATCAGAGCACTCTCTTTTCGTGGGATGAATAATAAACTATGAGCAAAGCCCAACTCTAATCACTAAATTAGATGCATGGCTCTGAGGATCACAGTGTTGGTACAACGTAGGTCCACCACGTTGGTCCAGACGGAAGTATCTCAACAACTATTGGATGGATTACCATGAAAGTCATGAAAAATTCATGGTCATTCTTGTTCCCCTGAGGATGAATCCTTCCAGCTTTGTTGATCCACTTCCACTCCTCTAACACCACAAGCAGGCTGAGGGAAATATGTTTAGTTCCTGCAGATACAATGGTGATATGAACATCGCTTCAAAGCATTTTCAGAGATGTGCCTATTCAGTTTCAGCCATCTCGAGATGAGAAGACTGATGCCGCTCACATAGTGTCCATACACTGAATATGACGTCACAGCCAGGGACTTAACTTCGCATTGTATAAAGCCTAGAAAGAGGAGGAAACAGCTAGCCTGAATGTGTCAAGAGACAAAATCATTCTACTCTCACTAATGAACACATTATGAGTGAATTTCCCCTTTGAGAGGCAAGCAAAGGCTGTTATTACTACATCTCTTTTTTAAAAAAGAACTCTGTACAAAAACCTTTTACTGGGAGTAAGACATAAGATTTTAATGTTTTTTCATCTTTGGGCAAAGCCAGGCGAGCCGTTTCCCCCGCTTCGAGGTTACGTTCTGCTAAGCTGAGCTGAGACTGATTGATCAGCCCTCTCATCAAACTCTTGGACAGACAGTGAATAAGTGGATTTCTCGGATTGTTAAACTACTCCTTCAAGTGTAAAGAGCGGCGTTTTGTTATCATTTGGAGACAGACCTCAAAATTCAGAACATCCACTTTGGAAGAAACACATTTACTGTAGACCTGAACTTAGACGCCATTTTTACTCACATTTGTTTTGTTCAATGGGTATTATGAGTGTGTTTGGTAATCTCTCTGTTGGGCACAGGACAACTAATCAAACTTAAGTCTCAGAGCAAACTGTGCAGGGTGATCCGGAGGCCAAAGAGGACCCTGGTGAGCTCCAGAGGTATGACACTGACATCCTCTTTCCTAGATAGACTGCAGTTCTAGGAACAGATCTCCCTGTCATTACACAGAAGCAATTATACAACAGATACTGTAAATAAAAATTCTGGCTCCAAAAAGGTGCCAGTCATTAAGCTTTTAATGAAAGGCCCCCCCCGAATCCTTCAGCTTATGTTTTCTGGCTCACGCTTGAAAGTCTGACTTCAGAGAAATGTTTAAGGAAAAGTTGGACACGGACACATTTTTTTCCCTCCTGCTTTTCATGGATATTTTTAGAGTGAAATAGATGAGTGGGATTTAGGTTTTGCAAACCAAATCATGGAGTAAGAAATTATGGGCAAACCCCCACTCCCCTTCGTCGATCCTGAAAAGCAGAGGAATGCGGGGTGCATTGTGGGTCATTGATGCTCCCTGTAGTACCATTGAATCCATACAGGAGTACACAATAGGCCCTATAGATCGCAACCTAGCAACCACTTCATTACAATTCTCAGGATTTGGGGAGTTCCAAGGAATTTCACTGCTTTTTTCACCAATTCGGTGCACAAAGAAAAGACTGTTGGGAGCAGAATGGAGCTGAGAAACACAACAGCTGTCCAACCAGGCTGGCATTTAACGTGAAAGGAGACTTCTTGGAAATCAAAGTAGCAGGAAACATAGTAAAATTAGCACATTTATTTTCCGGTGAACTCCAACTGTGGGTGCTATATATTTACATACATATATACTTTTTTTTGGAAGGAAATCACATGTTTTGGACGTGTTTTGGCAAACAGGCAGCTGCCTCTTACAATGTCCCATTAATTTGACAAAGAACTAGAGCTTTAATCACTGCTGCTCAACTAGCCTCTCACCCTGTGAGTGGTATTTTCAGACAGGCCTCTCAGCCTCGTGGCCAAATGGGGAGGACGGAGTGACTCCCATGAGTCTCCCGCTCCAAAACCTCGGTTGTGAACTGGCATGTCTCATCATTAGTCAGCAGGAGTGTGATAAGGGCGCAATTACCTCGACAGTCGCCACGGACGACGACCTTGGCCTAGATCTGAAACGGACGGGAGTTTGTGTTTGTGTATGCTGGCAGTGTGACGTGTGAAAAAGAAAGAAAGAATAAGATAAAAGAGCCAGATAGGCTGACAAAATCGTTCTGAGGCGTGCATCTGTGTGCCCCGAGTTGCTTGCTGGTGCCTGTCTGTGCCTACGTGAGTGGTTTCCGCATGAGTGCAGATATTATGGATTGGACTCCTGGGCTCCGGTCTGTTGGCAGCCTCCAGTGAGAAGCAGCAGTCTGGTCCTCAGAGAGAGAGAGGGTGCTAACAGGAAACAGCCCGCTTGCAGGGCTGCTTGACGGAGGCTTCTGCATGACAGCGGGATACATGCAAGACTGGAATTTACTGAAAGGGCACAGACAAACTGAGGCTTTTATTGTGAAATAAACACCTTTTTAAAGCTGACTTTGGAGCAGTTTTGACTGAATGGCTTTGTTTCTGTTGTGCTTTCAATGACATTTTTTTGGGTCTCTTTCTAGCATGTTTATTCTTGCCGTTAGTGATAAAATCCTGGAAGACAGATAAGCAACCACAGCTGGCACTGACACAGCACCAGCTCCATCTGGGAGCTACAGCTGTGACTTCTATAGATAAACAACTTTCATTACTTGCACTGCAAGTGTGTTTATAGTGGCTGACAGACAGCATTGATCAATCCTGGCCCGTGATAATATGTCTGGTAAGAGGCAGGGAAGAATTCAAAACCCGAGAGCTCTGGGCAGCCATTACAAATTGTGCAGTAAACTTCATTGATCATCATTCTGTTCTCCCATCTCAAATTAAAAAGGCAAAGTCGTGAAGAAAAGCAACCGCAGATAAAAACTCTAAATGTGATGCGGCGTGACTCAACCGACCCGTTCCTTCGGTGAGGAATCGGCTCCACTTGAGGCGGGCTTGTCAGAGGAAACAGCTAAGCCCCGGCGCGGGCCAAGGAAGGCGCTCCTCGAGTGCCGGCGCCCTTGCAGCGAGAATGGAGCTACGCCTGAGTGAGTCGCTGACAGGCACGGTGAAAGGACAGCCAGTCCCAGAGCGCTGACGGCGGCTACTCAGGGTTAGTCACATGGGACATGGAGGAAATACAAAGGAACGACCTGAGCATGCCAAACACTCACTCTCAATGGCACGCGGACAGAAGGTGTATACAGATACACACCGAGTACGTACCCACATGTGCATCCCAATAAATAGATTTACTCTCCCCGTAATGTCCATGCAGTAATTATTTAAAAACGAACGAAATCCAAAGGGATGTAACACAGAGTTACAGTCTCATCTGGGGTGTGAACATTGAAAAAACAAAAAAAGCAGACATTGTCCGAGCATCTGGAAAATACGGAGGAACCCGGGCAGTCTCCAGACAGTCTGACACAGATAATGTCATCTTAATCGGCTTCCAAGTTACTGCATTACGAGACAGTGTTTCAATTAAATGGAAGTGTGAGTCACAAGTTACTCGACTGAAATTGAAAAGAACGAGCCACACAGGTCATCGTTGGCGCGGATGTGGGCATACAGACTCACACACGTCTTCTGTGGTGCTGCAGTAGAGTCAGACTTTGAGCCGGTGCCAACAAAATGACTGGTAGCTTTCGTTTTCCTTAGTAGTAACACAGATAATGCTTTTGCACTGCAAAAATATATCAATAATATATATTATCCGTTATTTGCTGATATGAAAACTTATGCAAGTGGTAATTTAGAACTATTACATTACCAGTGAAGTTTCATTGATGACAATAAAGTTTATTAGAAACTTGCTGCCAAATAACAAAACGGCAAAATAAAATTCAAAGACTCATGAAATAAAATCAAGTAAAAAATAAGTTTCAAGAACGTGAAGGGGCGCGATGAGATTTGACCCTCTGGCTTGCTGTAGCAGCTTACACGCGGCAGTGTAAACAAGATAGAGGACAGGAAGTCGCACACAGAAACAAAATAAAATATCCAGTTAATTTTCAAAATAAAAATATGTGTTCACAGGGGATCATACTGTACTGCCCTTCACTGCAACTTTGGCAGTCAAATTGTTTTTCCATCAACAAAAATTTGCTTCACAGATCTTTATCAGGTAATTTTTTTTTAATTTTTTTGTATAATGAGTATTTCGTATCGTGAGTCCTATATCGTATTTCGTATTGTATCGCGAGTTGACTAATTTGTTACACCCCCATTAAAGACTATATAGATTTGATATTTTGAGAGTTTCTCATTAATTCAACTTTTAAATGGAAAAAAGATATCAGACACTAATTAACTAAAACTGAGTATTTTCTGTGTTTCAACGCATGTCTGGCAGGGATCTTTACAGACATCTTGTTTTAACTGCTCAGATAAAAATCTATACATGTATTGATTTGGGGTGTGCAGACATGCGGTATGTGTGCTGTGACTATGATGACAAATAATTTAGTTTCTTTCGCTTTGTCTGTACCCTCTGCATGTGTCTTGTCGAAGTGTAATTCATGCGCGAGTGGTCAGTGTTGTCTTTAATGTCAACATGATCGTCTTACACCGTGACAGCAGGCTAGTGATGGATAATCTTGGCCTGCAACAATGACTCATGCCACTGCTTTGTAGAGCTTGTAAATAGCTGCATATCATTTATAAAGTGCTTCACTGGCTCAACGAGCGAGAGAGGCTGTCTGGGTATCACTCAGGACTCATCCAGCCAAGAGCATAAAGGGGTCTTCTTGGCTTCTTGCACATTTCTTTTTGCACAAATCAATCAAAACAAACTGTCTAAATGTGGACATGCTGGCAGGATAATGGGTGATGCTGGGCACTGGGGCAACAGCAGCAAGAGGTTTACTTTACACAGGGCCCACAGTGATACAGAGATGCTGCGCTTGCCTCTGTCGAAGGCAGTCGTCTGGCAAAGCAGCAGTCAGAGTAATAGGATTACTGGGACGAACGCTGTCAGATCACAGGCACTAAAATCCCAGCACCCGTGAAGGGAAGGGGGGGCAACCATCGCAAATCTACATCCACACATACTATAAAACCACAGTTTATGGTACTATATATAGTCAACATGATGACCACTAGTTAAAGCAGCAGCAGATTCTGGATTTTGAGGGTTCTACACAGAGGCATGAGGCAAAGGTTTGATGAATCGAAAGCTAAAATGAGTAATCTGTCATTTTCAGTCTGAAACTCCAATGGTTCTCCGGTTCTAGTCCGTCCAATGTAAAGATTTGCTTTCATTATACACTAAATATATTCATGGTTTGGGACTGTTGGCCACTGTAGGCATCACAGTGGCCAACAGTTTCTCCCAGTTTCTGATGGAAGTATAATGCTGAATCAATTAACGAAGACTTTTCCCTGAAGATAAGCATATTTTCAACTGTTGTAAATTAGGAGTACTGACCATGTAATTCTTCCAGTGGAAAAACAAGGAGATTAATGATAACCTAGAATCTGAACATGAATGGACAGAACAGTGGGGAGCCTTCAGCCGGAGTAAAGGAGGCATGTGGTGAAAGGAAACCATGGGAGAACAAATAGGTGAAGAACCATTTAACAAAACAATGTCAGGTCTGAGGCCGAATGCAACTGCCCGATTAACCACATGTTAACCCTGTTTTAGGGGGTCAAACGTGGGTTGTGAATCGGGGGCGCCATCTGTGCCTCACATGCAAACATGCCCCTTGGAAGAGGCTTTAAGAGTGTGTGGGAGCTTTCAAAGAGCCCAATCATGAGTAGCTTAAATCCTTGTCTGAGAGGCAGGACTGAGACAGCTCCTCATCCAGGCTGGCCTATGATACCGACAACATGTCTGACAACAGAAGGTTGGGCAAAGTGTGCCACCGCATGGCACTGATTGATGACAGTCGGCTGTCTGCATGTCTTCTCTCTCTCCCCACCCCACCCACACTTACTGTTTCCTTCTTCTTGCCAAGGTAAATATGAATGCACAAAAATAGGTGCTTAGGTCACGGTGCTATTCGCAAAATATCTGCCAAAAAAAATAAATTAAAAAAATCACCAAACAGCAAAGTTAGTGTTCTCATTTGGCCCTCGATCACTGAGACTCTGTGATTTTCAATGAGTAATGCACTGCAGCAGATTAGAGGCAATCAAATGGATCAGAAGCACTGAATGCCTTTTGTGCAGAATCAAAGGACTTGCTGTAAATGAGCAGTGCTCAGTATGCAGAGTGATAACCAAGATGATCACACTGTGCTGTCCTTGTGATATTATCACACAGCCACACTAGAAACACTATGAAGCAGTGCATCAGTATGCTGACATGCTCACAGTGACAATGTTAACATGTTGATGATTAGCAGCTGCTAATGTTACCATGGTGACCATGAAATCCTTTGCTTTGCTTGAGTAAGCATCTCATCCTCTGGGGACCATGAGTATCTATACCAAACTTCAATCTCATAGTTGTTGAGATATTTTGGGTCAGGACTGGAGCTGCAACAATAAATCAATTAATAATCAACTACTGAATTAATCACCAACTATTCTGATTATCAGTTACTCAGTTTGAGTAGTTTTTATAAAAAAGAAGAAATTCCTGCTTCTTGAATGAGAATATTTTCAGTTTTCTTTGCTCCTCTCTGACAGTAAATTGCGTATCTTTGGGTTGTGGACAAAACAAGTCATTTGAGAATGACAGGTAGCTTTAGTTTTGGGAAACACTAATAGACATTCACCATTTTGTGACATTTTGTAGACCAAACAACTAATCAATTAATTGAGAAAATCATCAACAGATCAATCAACAGTGAAAATAATCGTTAGTTGCAGCCCTACTGGACCAAAGTGGGCGACAAACTAACTGACCAACAGACCAAATTTCACAGGTTTTTCACTCAAAACACTGAATTTAAACCTCCTGGTAGCGCTGGAGAAAATAATCAGGTGATTGCCAAAGTCAACAAAGTTCAAACTTTAGGCACTGTGAGAATTTATACAAAATTTAATGGCAATACATTCGATACTGTAGGTGTTTAGATGTTTCAGTTTGGACCAGAGTTGAAGACACAGCGAGCCCTAGAGCCACGTTTGCATCGTGGCCTCCAGCCTCCATCAGTGTCTGCTGCAGGAATTTTAGCTTCTTATTGGGAAGAGAAATCACAGACGTAACATTAATTGTTGTGGGCTGTAGGTAACTCCTGTAGCATATTCAGGATATTCAATTCATGGATGTTGAGCAAACCTTCAGGGATGTTTGGCTTGTAATAACACCATTTGATGACAGAGGCCTCTGTGTCTCATATCCACTGGTGCTGTGACAAAAGGCAGTTAGAGAAGGTCAGCTCAGTAACACGTTTAGCTGGGATAACAGAGCCCGGATAATGTTGGGAAGTCACGGCACACTCTGTACTAGTCTGATGTGTCTAATGCAGGTGACGGCACTGGGAGACAATCAGACAAGCAGACACAGCAAGATAAGAAAGAGATCTGAGGAGCGCAGGCTTTATCAAAAGCCCCCAAACACACACAAAGTGAGAAACCAGACCAGGCAGTCAGAGGCAAAGATTACACTGAAATCCAATTGGGATCAAATTAATCAAAGGAAGCGCAAGAAAACGAATGAAGTCCCGAGTTTGGGAAATTGAGATTCCGTTCCAAAAATATGCAAATGCCTCCAGTGCATATGATTAGACGGCTTATGGGCTGTCTCTTCCCTCATTATCCATTCAGTTTTTCTGCCCTGACGGCTCGATGCGAGTGGAGATAACAATGAATGCGGCAAAAACAGATTCAGAGTTTTTCACTGCAGAGGTGTTACATAAACTACGCAAAAAGTAAATCGCACATTATCGTCCCATTTGTGTTCCATCAACAACTGAAAAAAACGGCGTTGATTTTGACCGACATTAATGAACCGCCGTGGTCCTCTGCGAGACGGAGATGTTGTTAATCTGAGTGACAGTCGCATTAGCCGTGTCATTTGGACAGCAGAGGATATGTTATCTTGTTAGTGGCTGTGTGGACGGCGGCGTGCTTAGGATGAGCAGTAGCAGTTTGCTCGCATCATTTATCCAATTAGAGTATAACAGGGGGGCGACCATTGTGTCCCTAACGGAAAAAAAGGGGGGAAAAAAAACCCACACATAACCAACAACAACAAGTCTCGGATTACTAAAAGCAGCCAAACCCAACCAATGAAAAGAGAGTTGACAAACTGGTAAACTGTGGATGTGGAGTGCACAGTGATGATGGCACGTGCATTCAATCTTTTTTTGCATGAAAAATTACACCAGCAACTTTGAAAAAGCTAACAACCCTGCTGATATTGTAATTTTGGCATATTAATACACTGACCTGCATTAAATCAAGCTTCTCTTGCCCTCTCCGTCTCTCTCTCTGTCTCTTCAGGGAGTCGGTTAGATGACTTTTAAAGGTCAATATGCATTAATTCATTTCCATCCATAATATTTGTATTAAGTGACTTTTCATGCCCCTCAGGTTACGGCCAAAGTTGTGACCCAGGTCAGGCGGAGGAGGGTCGGCTGATGTGTGCTGACCCATTCAGTCGTCCTGAATGGGTATTAGTCATGCTCATGTCATGCTTTTTCTCCGTGTCCATAAGGAAAACATAATATTGCTTCATTAGGGGCATTAAGTCAGTCGGCAAATGTTACAGCTACAAAAGTGTGAAGACGGGTGGAGGGTGTCGACAGCGGGAAGCCAGTAGCGATTTAACGTCAACTTGATCTCAGAGCTGCTAAAACCCCGACTGCCTCGCGCGTGATGAAACCAACGCAGACCCGAGACAAGAGGAGAGCGCGGGCTAAGTGTGGCTACGATGAAAGAGGGAGAGAGAGACAGTCGAGGGTAGCGAAACAAAGAGAGAATCGGAGTGTGGGGAGGAGGTTGAACGATAGGAGCAGGCGAATGAGACCTTGAGGCTTTCTATGTAGCACGCTGGAACAAGATGAGAGAAGTGAGATGAATGTGCACACACATATACATACACAACCCCACACACACACACGACTCCAAATAACATTTAGAAGTAGGGCAGCCTATCTGCCAGCTCAAGAGCCTGCAGCACTTTCCTCAATCATTATCCAACAAACGATACCATAATACAATAGGCCTAGTTTATCTGCCTACTCATGCTAAGAAAGGAGGCTTCTGGGCAAAGAACCTGACACATGCTTATTTTAAGTAATATGGAGGGTTTCTGGTAAAAATGTAGACTTTAATTTGTGTGCAAAAGAATGCAGATACTTAAAACTTTAATGCCAACAACAGGCCAAATCCAACAGGGTTAGTTTCTCTATGCGCACCAAAGTTTGCGCCCATCCCAAACCTGAAGGAGTGTTGAGAAAGACATGTTTTTGGCGGCTGAGCTGGTTGCCAGGGAGACCCGAGGAGCGGCCTGACATCTGAGGTTAATTCAGATCTGCGGAATAATGGAGCGAGGGAGTGAGAGCTCAACGGTACCATTCATCAAAAGACGAACCGAGGCAGACCGTGCAATTGAAATTCTAATCGAATTCAAATCCAATCGTTCTGTTGGGACAATCGGCGATGACCGAACCGAATTTGTAAATTTACAGATCAGAGAATTACTTTGAGCAAATATAGACACGGTGACTGGCGAAGGGAGAGGCACTGACCTCATGCAGCGGGGAGCAGATGCACTTGATGATGAGGAGTTTCACTTATGCTCAAAAGCATAAATACATTATACTGTAACAAGACCAAAAGTCTACAGTCATTCAGTAAACTAAAATGCTAAATATAACAATGCAACGATGCTGAAGTTTAGGTGATGTGTTTCATTTGCTGAGGCTGATGGAAAACTCATTTGTTTTGCAGGTATTTGGTCATAAAGCCTTGGGCAAATTTTTTGTGCTAGTTGCAAAGTCAGGGGATCATCAAAGTTAATACAGGTCATCAATTTGGGAACATTAAAGACAGAAGTTCAATAAAATACGAAGGAATCATCCTCCAGGGAAGATGAATGTCAGTATAAAACTATTCTACTGTTTGTCTACTTTGCAGATACACAGGACATTTTGCCTCCAACAACCGAAACAGTATTCTGTGCAAACCAAAGGACATACGAGCACCCTGATGCAAATGCGCTCACATGACTCCAGATATGCAGGTGCAGGCACACACCGACCAACACACACACACACACACATACACGCAAACAGTACCCACCCAATAAACCCACACGTGTCCAATTCCTGGTCTGTTGACTTTAGTTGTGTTTGTACTTGAGATTAGCCGCAG
>JBCAUF010000052.1:18172397-18185731 GCA_038406115.1 Haemulon aurolineatum | reverse complement strand
GCGTCAACATTGCTTGTGGGAAATGATTTTACACATGTAACAAAAGCAAAGGAGAACATTCTGAGGCAACTTCCTGTTGCACAGTGAAAGGCTATTTGGACAATCAAGCACAATAAATTAGATTTAACATAATAAATTAATATTCATACATCAGCAGCAACATAAACCAGACCAAAAGAACCCCGAACATCTGTTTAAAATCAAATAAAACCCAGCCGACTTCAAAACACAAGGAACAGTTTCACAATGGTAGGGGCACTTTGTCTGGCCCGTGATGAATATGAAGTCAGACATCATATTAATGCAAATCAATGTTGAGTATCCTTTCAAGTTCATTAATATTTACCATCATTCAACTGTGTAACCATTTAACAGTCCTTTTTGGGACAGACCTCTGATGTACAGCTACCTGCCTACTCTTCCGCTATTTGCACCAGTTCTTATACATTCATTTCGACTCCCTAAGGCAATAACAGAAAACATCTTATTTTATCCTTTGGTGTGGATAATAACCATTATTAGAGAATATGTCACAAGCAGGGAAGTTTTGTTCCTTGACAGCAGTTAAATTGACTAAAAGCTTTCATGTATTTTGATTAGGGGATGCAGAAGAAACTCAATACATCAACAACAACATCATTACTTGATCTGTACTAGAGTTACTGTAATTGGACAATAATGGCTTGGCTGTTTTGTTTGTTTGTTTGTTTTGGTTTCTGATTTCCTCCCACTGCAGTCTCTTTATACCTAAAAATCGCCTTGAGAATGTTAAGGCTGTATTACTTAATGTAGAAAACATTGTCCTTTGCATGGAACCCATCAAAGCTAATTTGTGTTAGTGTTAGTCCTCATTAAAGATATTTTTTGTTTCAGTGTTTAGTACACAAGAATTATCATTTAAGCATGTAAGTGTTTAAGTGTCTGCTTAGGTTTTATGCTACATGAATTTGTTCTCTTCCTCAAATAATGATCCCTCTTGTTATCAGTCACTAGGCTTAATCCTGATCTCTTGCTGAACAGGCCTACATCTCAATCTTACAAGCCGGGAAGGACTCGTCCTGCATGACGACAGTGCTGCTGCTGGCCAGGACCATGATGTTGAGCTCCTGCTGCTTATCGTGAGTCTCTTGGTACCACTCCCTCATCACATCAGTGTCATGGGTTGGAATCAGAGTGACCTGACACCAGAGAAGAGGGAAATTTCTAAGCTCAAGTATTCAGATAATTCTAACCTCACAGGGTTCTAACAGAGAAATGATAACATGGAGAGTTATTTATGTCTGTCTTTTAAATCAATGACAAAAAATGATTAAAGGGTGTTTCTGATTTTTTAAAGAAGACCAAAGGTACAGCCAAAGTTCAGTTATAAATCAGTGTAAAATGAAGAACAGAAAACAAATCTTAAACAGAAGTTCAAATTGTAACTTCACTGTCTTCATGTCAACAAACTGAAACTAAACTAAACAAATAATATCATATGGTATTGGTAATGGTTTCTTTACCAGTATCATATTATCTTATATGACTGTCATGTTAATATTTCAAACTTACCTGCAGATTGTTGCCCCACTGGGCCTTTCCTTCCAGCAGAGCATCGAGGACAGCCCTGCTGGGCTCCTGAGCTGTTTGGTCATTGCCACTGACCACGTAGTAAGAGGAGCGCACCCGCTTAAAGAACTCAGCATCCACATTCTTGGCACTGCAGTGATTGGGGATGTAAACCAAATCCATGTACATGGGAGGACAGTTGGGCAGAGATGCCCCACCTGATACCTTTCCACTGCCAGTACCTGAAAGAGGCAAAACAATACCTTTTCTCTTAGTTAATCCCTCAAAACATATGAGCAAATTATGTGAAGTAATAATACAATATAAATGACAATGGGTAAATAGTACTTACCTGATGTGGCACTTTTCACCCCTCTGGATGCAGAGGTATTGGTTGCATTTTTGGCATCTTTCCCTTCTCCAACAGTCTTCTTTGGAGAGGAAGTCTTTGAGTCCTTTACTTTTGATAGAGCAGTCTTTCTGGCTGGTGAGGAAGACTTTTTCAAGAGTTTCTTCTTTTTCTTCTCTGCTCCATCTGTATTGGCATTGTGGAGGTTTTCCTCAGCCTTGAGGGCCTCTGGGTCCACCATGCAGACATCATGGTGGCCTGAGGATGGAGCAGAGTCCCTGAGTGCCACTGGAGGAGGATCGGCATGCCTGTAGGTCAGGGTTCTGTCAGTAGGCAGAGTCTCGGAGTCATCTTCAGAGTCAATGTTAGCATCTGCTGTGATAGAGGGGCACTCCTCTGTCCCTGGTGGAACATCTGAATCTGTCTGGGAGGGAGCGGATTCACTGATGGATGTTGGTGGGGTCTCCTCACATTGCTTGGCAGAGAGCTTGCCTCCTGGAGGTGGAGGTCCACCCCCTAACTTTGCCAGAGGCTTCTCCTCATTCATGGTGTTCTCTTCACTGATGAAGTACTCCAGAGGGTTAGGGTTGATGAAAGATGGGGACAGTTCTGTTTTGGGGTGACGGTACTCGCAAGAAGTGACAAGGCAAAGGTCAACATCGGTCTTGGATGGAGCAGAGGGGCTCTTTTTAGTAGAGTCTGGGTCCCTGGAACCACAGCCAGAATCGTAATTACATGGATCAGAGGAGAGAGGCAGATATGATGGAAAGGGAACTTTGGGGCTCACAGGGGATTTTGCTTCAAGTGTAGAATCCTCACATTTAAAGGGATTAGTCTCCTTTAATGGGGAAAAGGACTCCTCTTTTGAAAAAGTTAAAGATGATGATGGGGAGGCAGCTTTAGGAGGTGAGGGTGACTTGTCATATTTCAGCTGTGTGTCAGATTTATCAGAAATGCTCTTCACAGCTGGTGAAATTGGGCTGGTGCTGTCTTTAGCTGGAGGACTTCCTAGTACTGGGGATGGCTCATTGGAATGGGGAGAGTGGGTGAGAGATGATGCCTTTGGAGTGACTGGAGACTTTTCAGCCTGCTCAGCCACGGCATGTGGCATCTCTGTCATTTGGCATGGGGTTGTAACAGAGGGAGTGGACTGAGATGCCTCTGATGGGGTTGCAGAAGTGGCAAGGACTGAATCACTCTCTTCAAAACAGAAATAGTTCTGCACTGTAGAGCTAGGCTCTTCCGATGGTCTTCCATCTACTCCTTCTGAGGGGCTGTATTCAACCTCAGTTGGGCCGTTCTCTGTAGCACGTGAGCTGCCTCCCACAGATGGGTGATCTGGGGATTGCTTACTAAAGTCCAGGGCTAGGGAGTGGTCGGGGGACTCCTGGCCAAACTCTATTGACATGGTGGAGTGCTCTGGGGATTTTGTGTCCTGCATCTGTGTTCTGCTTTTTGCCTTTGGTGAGATATCGGGGGAGATAGACATGGGCCTTGGGCTATCTTCCTTGGATGGAGATCCCTCAGCTTCGTGGAAGGTGGTTGGGGTCTGAACCACAGAGACAGACAGAGAGTCATCTACTTCTGTTGAGTGAGGAGAGCCTACCTCAGCATGAAGGGAAGGAGAGTCAGTGGTGGGTTCTGGCAATGAGCTGGTAGCCAGAGAGGCGGTGGATGCTGAAGCTAAATGTGAAAATGTATCCTCTGCTACCACTTCCTCCAGAGGGGTTCCTGACTTGTCTGATGTGGTACCCTCTGAGATGGACATTTTACTCTCTTCTTTGAAAGATGTGAAAGGATTAGTGTCTGATTCAAGTTTGGCCATTGGTGCTGAGGGCAAGACTGAATTGCTGTTCTCTTCGGTTATCTTGTGATCTATATCAAAAGGTGACTTTTCCTTCTTTGTTGGAGAATCAAGTTCAGCTGCAGGGGGGCTTTTTGGAGAGGACATTACTCTCTCTACAGGGGAGGAACTCTCTGGCTCTGGCTCATAAGGCTCTGGGGTAACTCTACTGGAGGAATCCTCTTTATCACTTGTGACCTCCACAATTATTGGACCTTGTTCTTTGTCTTCTGATACAGGTGGTAGAGCTCCTCCCTTTTCATCAACTGGTGACTGATAGTATGGTGTGTGACCAGAGGACTGAGGTGAGTTAGCTCCTTCTAAAGTCTTGTCATCTGGGCTGATGGAGGAATCAGCTGTTGCTCTGGTGGACCCGGCCATTGTGGTGGACAGTTCTATTGGGGCAGCAAATACCGATGGAGCATCAAACTTGTCCTTGCGGTCCACTGAGGGAGAACGTACAAGAGGTGGTGTTGTGGAAGTTGAACAGAGTCTAGTTGGGTCCGTGTCATACTTCTCATGTGAGTCTTGAGCTGAGGCCAACTCCTTGGTTTTCTCTGCAGAGGGAAACTCCTTACAGAATTTATCCTCTTCTAGTGATGAAGGGGGAGATATTGTGGAAGCAGAGTGGTTGTAGTCATGGCCTTCTGTGGCTTCACTCAGGGAATGATCTGAACCTGGTATATCCTGAAGTGGAGACAGCTTCTTCCTGTTAAACTCTCCAGATGCTGATCTTTCGATCCTTCCAACATCCTGTGAAGGAGAAGTCTCATCATTCATGGTTTCATCACTCATCATGTCCCTTGGAGTCAACATCTCATCCATTGGAGTAGGCACACTGGAGATCTCAATGGTGGACTGAGTGTTGCCAGAGGTGACAGTGTAATCCTCTGGGGGTTCATCTCTGTTTTCGTCATCTGAGGCCGTTGAGCTCTCAAAGCCAACTGGAAGCATTTCATCATGGATAGATGCAGCCGGAGAAACAGGTGAGGACACTTTGGGTGAGGCTGATACAAACAGATTAATTTTCTCTGTTTCTTTCTCACTCATATGGTGACCTACATTTTTATTAGTTACATCATCATTTTCAACACTATCTCGTGGTTTGACTTCATCAATCTTGTCTTGGTGTTCATCTTCACTGGGAGTGAGCTTATCTGGTTCCACTCTCTGTGGTTCATAAACTTCTTCTGTCTCTGCCTTCTCTTCATAATCCCCTCCCTCAGATGTCTCCTCCATTACAGTGCCTTCATCTTCAAACTTCTCACTCACACTGCCATTGAGTTTTCCCTTAAGAACTTGCTCATCTGGAGTCTCTCCGTTATCTCCTTCAGCCTCCGTTGTGGTTATACCCTCATCCACAGACTCCAGTGCTTCAGGTGACTCTTTGGTTTGTATTATTTCTTCACGGTGGATCATGGCAGACTCTTCTTCATTATTTTGTTGCACAGTTGCATCATCCTCCACCAACTCCTCAGCTTTAAGCTCCTCAAAGTCCCTGGTGAGGTCCTCTGGTGAGGACATCAGAGATCTCTCTGCTTCTGGATCCTCTGGAACAGCAGCTGCACTAGCTGCAAGATTGCCATTATCCACAGTTGTCTCCTTCTTTGTCACCTTCATCTTTCCTTTCTCTTTTAACTTTGTGGGGACTGCTGCATCTTTCTTTGAGACACTGTCTTTTTTCAGGGGCTTTGGTTTTGGTGCTAGACTTTTTTCCTCACCCACAGATGTCTTTTTTATGTCTTTAGTGGGCCTTTTGACATCTTTCTTTTGCTCTTTCTTATCTTCCTTCTTCTCCTTCATAGGGGAGTCTCTTCTGATATCCTTTTTTATAACTTTCTTTGCCTCCTCTTTCTTCATTTTTTCATCCTTTTTACCATCTAGTTTGGCTGTATCATCTTTCTTTGCTTCCTTTTTAACCTCCTTTTTCTTTTCCACAGACACTTTGGTCTCCTTTTTAACAACCTTGTCCTTCTCGGTTTTGGGTTTTAATTCAGACTTCTTTTTTTCTGGAGTTTCATTTTGGGCTGTTTGCTCTGCCTTTGCTTTTGATTCTTTGTCAGATGCTTTTACTTTTTCTTTTTTCAGTTGGACCTTTTCTTTTTTCTCTGTCTTTTGTGTTTTTTCATGAGATGACTCTGCATCTGTCTTAGCCTTTTCTGGTGCTTCCTCTTTTGACTCCTTCCTGATGCTTCTGATTGGTGATGGCTTTGGGGTAGACTTTAGGCTCTCTTTGCTGTCAGTTCGGTGTTTCATCTTGGCTTGCTTCAGTGTTGGTGTTGATGGCATAGGAGTGGACATCGCCTTTTGAGTGACAACTGGCTGCTTCAGGAAGTCCAGGTGCTTTAGTTTTTCTAAACCTTCAAAGACGTGATGCTGAGTGGCATTTCCAGGAAAGAGAACACGCACAACCTTATCTGAGGGATTTGCAGGGTGCCACACAATGAGTGAAGAAATAGAAGTGAAGTAAGAGACAGGGAACTCAGATTCTTTTCCATTAGGAAGCAGAATGGAAGCGGTATCTTTTTCACTACCGGTCCACTGCTTCATAAAGTGTTGCATCTCCTTGCTGTTCTTTGATGGATTAAGCACATACATCTCAAGCTTCCCAACACCCATTTTCTGAAAAAGTATGATTGGCTCTATAGTGTTTCCAACAGGCCTTTGCAAAGGCTCTATCCTCAAATTTAACTTGGTGAGGAACTGCTGAGTGAATGCTGCCTCCTCAATATTCCTACGCACTCTGTAATTAGGTTCAGGATTTTCCAAGCTTTCAGGAAGATTCACAAACACAACACCAATATCTGGAGAAATCATATTCTTCACCCAGTCACTGTTAGCCGTTGAGCCTTGTGACTGTTCCTCCTCAAGCTCTGCAACCTTCCTCTGCAGCATGCTGTTGATGCCTGGCAGGTTGTCATCACCAATGTGGGTCAGGAGGATGGAGTCAACCCTGTCTAGGTGTCTCACCAGCTTCCAGAAGCATGACTTCCTGTCTGAGCCACCATTAATGAGCATGTTGAAGCCATTGACAGCAAAGAGAGCAGAGTCACCACAACCAGCTGGGAAAATGTAGCAGCATGGTTTGGAGAGTTTGAGAAATCCGCCTGAGGTTGGTGGCTCTAACATGTCAAAAGGAGATGGGATCTCTACTGATTCAGATAAATACTCTGTGAACTCTGAGAGGCCCTCCATTTCAGGGAGTATGAGAGTGGAGTTGAGTTTCATGTTAATGAAGTCCTGCAAGTTGTGTTTGTCCAAGTTGGAGTTTTTCCAGTCGCCTTGTTCGGGGCAGGAGAGTGTAAGGTTGGCTTTGTTTGCTGGGTGAATGGTGCTGAGCAATTCACCAATCTGTGCATGAGAAAAATTACTGTAAGTGACTTGAATTGTTATCATTGTTAGAGTCTGTGATGTGAGTATATGTATGTGTAAGACTATTATGCAGGGCTGGAGTGGGAGCTCCTAGAAAGGGCAACAACCTTGCATTTTTGAATTTATTGAAAGTGTTTTACAGACAAAAGGTCATGGATTCTATTACTTATTTTTGTTCCTGGCAACAATATGTGTGTATGAACATAGAAAACTATTATAGTGTCAAAGGTGGTGCAGATAGGGTACGGATGCTTAAACCCTCCCAAAAAAACATCATGTTGACTCACCTCTTGGTCAGTGAATATGTCGATGAAGTTGAAGAAAGAGAAAGATCCAGACTGAAGAATCAGTTCCCCAGTGTTTTCAGAGCATTGCCCTGAGAGAACCAGAAGCTTGTGTCTGGCTGTGTCTGAGATCATCAAACGAACCTAGATATTAAGAAATTTAGGTTGAAGGTAAAACGACAATTAATCAAGTGGACATTGAGGAAAGCATGTATAACACACTGTCTAACAAGTTAAGAGAAAGAATAATACACAATAAAAATAATAATGACTTCAGAGACAGGGAATACAAAGTCTCACTGCTGCAGCAATCAGCTTAATGATTTAGTGCAACTGAAATATCACCAGTCTCACGTCATTCAAATCCATTAGCTAATTAGCTGACTTGCTAAGTTTCCTTTCATCCCTTGGTCTCTTGCCTCTCTCTTTTCTGTCTGTCTTTTTTTTTCTACTTCAGCAACATCAGCTGTTATGGGCGACTGGCCAGGTCAATCCTGCTGTGCTCTGAGATATTAGTAATGCACAGTCTGACTGCAGACATGGCTAGAGGGTGGAGACAACAGTGAAAAGGCGCAGTGACACAAGAGAAAATTCTGACCCTTCTATGTCTTTCTTCCCTTCAGAATTATAGCAAAGGCTGTACTGGAATAACAAATAGGTAGAAGACTGTACTTGCTATTCTAGCAGTAAACAAAGCATTAGTCTTATCCCTTGAGCTCATAATTGCTCCAATTTTGTTATTCCAACCAACAGCAACAAACAGCAGTTCAAATTAAGAGGGTGGATAATCGACCAAACACGCAGGACAGTCAAGGCTGAATAATAATCCTTTTCAAGCAGTAACTGCTTTGTAAATATGCATTATTTTAATGGATTTGTGGATTGGACGATGAAATAATAATTTACAGAAAGAATTAGGAAAATATTATGACAATATAATGGATTGTCAACAACAATTAAAGCTCATTTTACCTCGGTACTGACTGCCTCATCTGATGGGTTGATAAGCACCACTGTCTCAAGGACATTACTTTTATGGTGAAGAATTCTCTGACCTGCAAAGGAGAAAATAATTTAAAAAAACACAAATTTCATAGTCACAGAATTTCATAATTCTAGTAAAGTGGATTATTTTTAATTCCATGGCAGTGTTTTATATTGTGTATATGGTGGAACTATAGTACGACTAATTTCCCTCTTACATGTTAATCAGATGTGCTACAATAAATTAAATGTGCATTATGGAGATGAAAGGATTAGTCCAAAATTAAAAATGAATCTGCAACCATTTTTATTTTTGATAACTAGCAAAAATGCCAAAATTACTTCATTTCCAGTTTCTCACTCATGAGGATTTGCAGCAAAAATAAATTGAGCATCTTCAGGTTTTTGACAGTTGGACAAAAAAGACATTTAAGATATCATCGTGGGGATCAGGAAATTTCTAATCAGATTTGTCCTAAACTATAGCCATAAAAGGTTTACATTACATTACAAAGAATTGGATTTGAGTCTTGAATCAGGACATGCTTATATACTTAATTTTATACCAAAGTCAAACGACCAGAACCACAGGAAAACTCGGAAATTATGCACTTTTATGATTCTTGTATGGTGGATTTGTCAACTAATTCATCCAACACAATCGATCTGGCAGCTCCAACATGGCCGTGTAAATGTTAATGGTCATGGCAGAGTGGAGCTCTTCATCTCTAAGATGGATGAAATCCCTTCAAATACAAGTTTAGCACATCCCTTATATCTCACTCATATCTCACTGGGTGCTAAAACCTTTAAAATGCTCCTCTATCCTCCTTTGTTGTAAGACATCATATTCTTTGATTCTGTGGCGCCATGCTTTAGTTGACAAGCTTAATTAATGTTCCCCTCATTAATTTATTATTAATTCAGTCACAAACACAGATCTATGAAACAATCTTACTCAACAATTCTTTTACCTGTAAGATATAGTCATCTGATTCATTATTAGTTTACAGCTATTGTAAAAATATCTAAATTGTGATACTAAAAGATTCCCTCATTTGTTTTGCCCAACCAGTGGTCAAAAACTTTGGTCAAAAGATTTCCAATTTTCCTGTCACGAAAGATACAGAAAACAATATCATTAAGGCATATATTGACATTTGACAAGATGGAGTGAGGAATATATTAGATGTGATTAGAAATATGACTGCTACAATTACTTAATTTATTTTCAGAAAAAGAAAAAAAAAACTAATGAATTTTGCTGACGATCAACTAATCAGTTAATCAACTAATAGTTTCAGTTCTACTTGACTTCCCTATTTGCACTGACCCTCTTTTAGACGGTAAACAATATAGACAAGACTCAATGATTATTTGCCAAAAGATCCATTAATTGTTTAGTCTCTGAGAATGATGAGGGCTGAAAATGGTTTCGTCTGCTGCACTGTGCCATAATTAACATTTTCTTTTCACAAAACAGAGCTGTTGCATAGAAAATGGACAGTGGGGCTCACAATCAATCATCCTAGGTTTTCGATGATTGATTATGATAATGACTTTGATCCCACTGTGTGTGTGACTCTGTGTGTATTAGGGGGGTTATCTTCCAGACCAGCTGACGAGACATGTTTTCATTATTCACCCCAACACATTAGGCTTCACCCACTCAACCAATCTGATTTGTTTCTTCTACTTGTTATTTAATTTTTTTTTGATACAAATACACAAATCAGTGGATTCCTTTAGAGCCATTGGAGAAAAGACTGTATTTATTTTGATAAATTAGATCGATTAAACCAAAGGAAATGCGGCCATTAATATTCTAAGGAATGTGGTCAGGTTCAGAGGGCAGTGAGGGGTTTGCTTGGATATGAGCTTTAAATTCAGCAGCAAAGTGAGTGTGCCTCATCTCTAGGGACGTGATATTGCAGTGACTATCTGGCTGCTGGACCGATTCCTCCATACATATTTCATATGCTAGATTCCCGTTATAAAGCACATAGCCATTAACCCTGCTACTTCTGCTCCCAGAGGGCTGTCACTCCATATGGAAGAAGTCTTTCATTCACTGCAGTTAATAGTGAAGTGGCTCCCATAGAATACATGACTATTAGCCTGCAATACTCTGGGAAGTTCAGTGAAGACAGAAATAATGACTCTTGGTGTGGTAATTTCAACCTTTTAGCAGGTTCCATATGGAAAGCCATTTGTTTTAAAGGGTTAGATGTCTGGATGGGAAAAATATTCCAAGTGTGACTTTGTGTGACATGCGTTCATATAAATTCAGAAACGTGATAGAGAGGTGAATGTTTTGTTTTTTGCAATTATTCACTATTTTCTATTCTCAATTAAGTATGACATTAAAATGTCCTGAGTCCTTGTTGTGACTATTTAAGTTAATAACAATAGAACAATTTTGTTTAATTCAATAAATATCAATAAATTGTTAATTTAATTCTTATAAATGAACAAGCAAACACAAAAACACCAGTGGATGTAAAGGATTCTGGTCCCGCATGATAGAAAACAACTGTAGGAATCAAGAGGCGGTTTATGTTTTGTTAGCTTACAATGAAAAGTCAAATTACTGGCTCAAGTGTAAGGTAGCACTGGATAGAAACATCTATATTTAAAAGCAATTTAACCTGTGAGTCTACATGTTTTCATAACAGGTAAAACCATTTGAGTTAATTGATGGTAATGATGGTATATTTTCACTTTTTTCCAAAGTGAACTTTCCAAAATAAGATTTTGAGTTATGATAGTTAGAATAGCATTGTCTATCTGTACCAAATTCCATGGAAACCATTTCAATAAACAGTTATGATTTCATGCATTTGTTCAGATATTCGTGTTGCATGTTGCATGATATCATTATTAGCACAAAGCACTGCTGTGCCTATAAATACAGCTTCAGCTAGCTGCTTAAACTCCTAATCTTGGTCTAGATTGAAATATAAACATCATTCTCTGTTTGCTTTACAGTGGGAAACTTCTTTAAGACGTAATTAAGGTTAACGTTTGTTTGCATGTGCTCTGTTTGTGGGTTACTGAATGTTCTTCCTGATAAAAGTCATAAGACCAAACTATCACATCATGATTTTTGACATATTCTTGAAACAACCCCTCATGTAAGCCTGTCCTCTCTTTGCTTGTGCATTTATTAGCAGTTTGAAGAGGAGATTTGTGTCAGCCTAATACCATCATCATCAAAATCCCAGTTGGCTGTGGGAGACACCAGCTTCACTCGGCTTTATTCTGTAGTGGCAGCAATCTTAGACTGATGATCAGAGCTACTCCACAAGAACAAGTGACTGAGGAAACCGTTTGCAGTGGTCTGTGAAATGAGAGAACGATCAATCGCAGAGATCTATCGCTCATCCCGTTCGTGATACTCTACCCCAGCTGTATCTGTACTTGCTAATGCAATAGAAAGCCATTTGGTTTTTCTTTGTCTCTCTGTGGGTTACGCCCTGTTTGCTGGCCTTTTATGCAATGAAACAGAAAATACAGCAGTCTGTATATAATTAGGACTAGTGAGGCACAAGGCAGTCGCCATCACCACCACCACCACCATCACTCTGCCAAATTGCTGTGTGTCTTGGCTGACTTGTCAAAAAAAGATGACAGATTGCCCACTGGAGCTTGTTTGACCCTGACAATTACCTTGATCGATATAAAAATCCTTAACGCTCAGTGTGCCTCCACCTCAGCGGGAGGCGAGGTAATGTGACATGCATCACTGAGCTTTCCCCTTCTGGCTGAATAGAAAGTGCAAGACTGGTATAGCCCGTCTGCCACAGACTGAACCAGACAAGGGAACATCAATGTGGATGGCACCACACCAAAAATAGATCAGTGGAACAACTAAATTCAGGACCTTCCTTTTGCATAAGACCTTGCACGCAAGGATTATAAATGTATCTCCTCAGGTGGATGCCCTGTACGTGTCAGCACCTTTCCCCTTGCTGTCATTTCCTCTTCCACCGCAACAGAACAATTGATCACGGTGACTTTCAGCAGCAAAGATGGGGGCCCCTTGAGCACAGTTTTCAATGTCACTTGCTCCCGTGTCCCCGGCTGCACAACTGGATTAAAACAGGAACCAGTACACGTAATATGTCTGGGCATGAAGCTAATGACACTGCCACTGCTGTTAATCCCACTGACTCACAGAACGGTCAATAATCTGTGTCATAATATTGATGCCTCGAAAAAACATTCTCTTTTAAGCTCCTCTGCAGCCATTATCATTGTGAATCAGCCCATAAACAGAAATGATAACCTGATAGGAGAGAGACAATCATTAGTATATTATTATGTCTTCCGACCGCCTGCTGCTATTCTAATTCCTCTGGCTATGGAGATGAAAGGTAATGCGGCTTGATAGATGTATGAGTGATCAATCAATCTTCTGATTTACAGCTACAGATCCGATCAGTCAGGATCAGCTGTTTAATTGACATCGAGAGAAAACAAGGTCGTATTTTGTGAAAAAACATCAGGAGGATCTTCATCTCGGACAAATTCATTCACGAAGGTCAACACAATCCTTGATTACTATTGATCATTGAATGGATTTGCGGTTTAGAGGCAGCCTTTTAACTCTCCAGTTCCTTCTGCTGGCTTCAGCGCTGTCTGCATTGCAGGGAGAGTGCTGATAAATCTATATGTAAACACAAGTATCACATATCCATCAGGGAGACACCGGGGTCTCCTGTCTCGCCCCCCTTTTTCCCCTTTCTCACCCTCACTGTGGGGTCCAGGCTTCCTGTGTGCACTAACACAGCGTGATGGATGACATGTCATCTACCAAGCAGACAGATAATTGCATCTGTCCTCCTCTGCCCGAGACCACCTGCTGGTTTATACTTTCCTGTAAGCACTGATTTCTAAATGATGAATGCACCACAAACTGAAGGTAAACATAAAATACTCATATTAAGATCTC
>JBCAUF010000052.1:18139318-18159084 GCA_038406115.1 Haemulon aurolineatum | reverse complement strand
TACGTCTACACTGCAGTATATTTAAATCAAATTTATACGTTGCTTGTAAATGCTAAATAGTTAAATGCTAATGGGTTAAATGAAATGGTACCCTGTGTGATACCGTTTACCAAAACAACGGATAGTCTTCGTGTTACGTCTCTTACAAAATCAACCAAGCAGGATGGTGAAGGGTCACCTCGAGGCTTTTACAACCCATGACACTACATTTTCATCTGACTGACTTTTCATTTTATTAACCAGGTTGGTTTCGTCACTGTCTTTCTGTGTTTTCAGTTCCTTATTCCCAGAGGCACAATAAAGGGAAGGAGCACGCTTAATGTTTTCCATCGCTAAGCAAACATGACTTAAGATACAACACAAGGCCAAATCAAAATGCGGATGTTTGAACTTGTGACTGTGGTAAAAGTTCAGAGTTTTTTCATTGATTGAATAATTGCTTGATGAGGTAGGTTATCTTCAGAGCCGTATCCCAGATTTTAGAACTGAGGTCATGGGTCAGACAGCCCCATCACCTCTCAGAAACATTACATTACACACACAAAAAAAAAATCTTCTGGGGTTGTATTAAATATTCACTGCATCTCAAGTCCCCATTCTGTCCTTCAGCGTCCACACGACCTGAACCAGACCTGTTTTTATCTGTACACTACATCAGTGTATTCTGGTCTGTGTGGCAGCAGCGGGAAGGCCTGGCCAGTGTTATTGTCTTCTGCCAACAGGGATGCCAGCTTATTATTGCGCTGATCTTCCTTCCAAGCCCACAGCATTTTTTGAGGGGGGGTGGGGAGTGTTTACAAAACCAAGTAAGGCCAGCTTTTAAAAGGCCATGGGACAGGCATCCTTGGGAATGTTTTTGAAATGTTTTTTGAAATCGTCAGGCAGAATCGGAGACGCACATGACGGTCACATGGGAGCGAGTGCCTGCTACGTACAATTTGTCAAGTTGATCCCCAAGAAGAGCCTCCAAATCACCCAATCTAACTTCTCATCTAGTCTCCCAGTCTCTCTGAGTGGAGCCACAGAGAGAATTAGCAGTAATCACTAAGGGTATTACAATAAACAATGAATTATCTGTGGGTAACCCGAAGGAATTGTTAGATACAACCCTTGTTCCAAATGACCTAATGTGAAAAGTGTGACAACATAACCTCCACATATTTTTTTTTTTGCAAATTTATCCATGCAACATGAGCTATTTGGTATCCAGGAATGAACACATGGTGATGATGCATCGGTTATCATGCAAATCTCTGGATGCCTGCTTCACAAAGAGCTTTTGAAACCACCGACTGGAGGAGTGTGTTCCCAAATGAATTACTCAAATTAGTTTGTGGCTTTAAGAAAATAAAACATTCAAATCTGATACAGTCGAGATAAGCATAAAGAAGAATACTCCTTGGCATTGGTTTAGTGTTGTAAATTACAGAGACAATACGGCATCAGCGCTGGGGCATCACACATGTCAGCGAGCCTTGCTCAACAATCCCGAGAAGCAATGCCACACAGAGCGTCACTCCTCTGAGACGCAGCATAGAAGAGCAGTAATGCAGCGAATGAAGCGAGAGCAAAGCACAAACATGCTCACTCCAGTGGAATTAAAGAAGCATCAAAAGTCCCCCCACTCTCTGGGAAAACATTTATCTTCGACAGATCACACACTTAATTACAGTATGTGGCCTGGAGTCCAGGGTCAGGAGGGGATAACAGGGCTTGCATCCTGATCACAGACATAGTAGTCCAGCCAGGGTCACTGAAAGTGCCGTGCAGCTCTGACTCCGTTCCCACGGAGACAAGGAACAGTAGCTCAAGACATGGCTGACACAATCTGCTGCAAGACTTTGCAATGATGACCCTGTTTATAGAATATCTTTTTAATGTGCCGCTGGCCACACCTTATTTAGATTTTACTAATGTTGAAAAACATGAACAAAATATCTACTGAGGTCCTGGTGATATAATAGTGTGGAGGCAGTTTTGTATTTGTGGAAATATGCGATTCCTATTCCTCCTTTTTTGTGTCAGTATAGAAATAACGTCATTCTATTTTCCAAAACACGTATGTTGCCCAGCAATAAAAAAAATGGCTTCATTCATCAGGGCTATTAGCCGTGTCGACACATACTTTTGATTTTCCTTTTTCTCTTTTTCCTCCACTGATACTGCCTCTACCCACATGGCAGTGCTGTGACAAGCAGCTTTAGATCGTGTATCAGACAAATTTTTCCTCAGATTACCCGACTCAAGGCAAATCTACTGCATTATCTGGTGCCCTAATATTTCCGCACTTGTTTTCAATATGGTGGAAAACATAAGCAGTAGTTATTAGTCTGACGTAAGTGATCCAATCTCGCTTAAACTTGAAAAGCCAGTATGTCATCCACCAACGGTCACGGTCAGCACCCCTGGAGTGAGTGGATAGTTGGTGCCTTGCTCGACAACACTTCAAAAGGTACTGATGCGTGCTGTCAAAGCTGATTCAAATCAAATTGAGCCTTTGTAGTCCTTTGTGTAATTACATGTTTTTTCTATCTGGATAGGCTGAATAGAGCCGAAGGATTTCATTATGACCCATCCTCTGACGTGGACAAAAATATTTCCCTGAATAATCCTGTGAGAATGTGATCAGAGATGAATATCTTCATTTGTGGCCACTTGCTGCTTCCAACCTGTGGGTCATTTCACACAGAATCTATATATATGTGTATATAAACTACAAAAAAAGGAAGAAGTGCTCTAATACAGAGAGATTAATTCTATTTCCCGCCCTTTTGTTCTTGAAAAGTAGCTTTACCTCTGCAGTGCAATGCAATATGTAGATCACCTCTACAGCATAACTTTCTACTTACACATCATCACCGTGTCACATAAATCTAAGGCATACAGTACATTCCCTTTCTTGTCTCAACTGGTTATAATGGCAAATGACATTCAAGGATTTGTGGCACGTCCTGTTCTATAAAAGGGGATCAGCATTGGTAAAGTAATCTCATAGCACATAAAAACCCACGGGGAGATATGCCCGTTTTACTCGTATTACTCAGGAAAGAAAAGAATGCTTCCAGACGAAAGCGATTTGTGGAGGTCCCTGCTTCAGGTTCCTACTGAAAGTGGTATTTTCTGCTAGACCGGCTCAGGCTGTTTGTCCAATGTGGTGTCAATTTACCTGCGGCTAATGAGGGGTGCGTTCATTTCTGCACCCACTTGTACATATCTTCGTATCTCTCTCTACCCCTTCCTGAACTCAAACTCTATCTCCTTCCCTGTAATTTCATCCTACTTGTTAATACAAGTTGCAGCTGCTGAAACGTCTTTTTTAAATCAACGGCTGGGACCTTTCAGTGCTTGAGCAATTCCATGTGATATGGCTGAAATATAAAAGGGTTTTTGGCGATAAGATCAATCCTAGTAATTACCACTTGTCTTGGACAATGTCTAAGCTGATATTCCAAGCATGTGGTCACCATGAAATTAGATTTGTGATGTGCAGTCTGATGAGAGACTTCACTCCAAACAAATTATATCTGTGGACTGAAAACGTGGTTATGACTTTCTATTGTCTGCTTCAAATTTTCTTAGGTTAATATAAATGCTATGCTTGATGCCTTCACAATATTTTCAACCACACACGGCCTGGCTCAAGTGATGGCAGTGCTCATCTATGAGTACACCACCTTGGTCCAAGACTGAAATATCTGAACAACTATTGAATTGTTTGCCATGAAACTTTGCACAGACATTTATGACCCAAACGGCATGAATGCTACCCACAGCTGACTTTTACTCTTGCGCCACAATGAGGTTCACGTTTGTGGTTCTGACTTAAATGTCTCAACGACTATTGGATAACATGTTTCGTCCAACTAGCACCATCATTCGGCAATAATTTGGTTTATGACCAAATATCTGCAAAACGAAATGTCAACTAAGATGGTAAACATAGACATTACATCTACCAAGCACCAGCACGCTGGCATCATCACTGTGAGCATGTTAGCATGCTGCAATTTACTTTTTTTTTTTTACTTTTTTTTTTTTGCTTTTTGTATCTTCCTTAATACCACCAGACCATCAGTCTGTAGTTTAAAATTATATTTCATGTAAAATCTCCCTCTGGACTATCAATTACTCCGGCTGATTGAAGGTTGCATCATTTTTTTCAGTGAGAGCGGCACATTTTACTGTTTTGCCTCTGCACTACATTCCATTTGCACGGATCACCTCCACAACGTATCTTTCTTCTTAACACATCACACGGTTACGTAAATCTAGGACATACATTCCCTGTCATGTCTCAACTGGTGATCAACTGGATTTGTGGCATGAACGTCCTGCTCCGTAGTGGGAGATCAACATTGCTGAGGTGATCTCATAGCACTTAGAGAGCAGTGGCAGATATGCTACCGACCCCACTCATGTTACTCGAGACAGAAAAGAAGGAGAGCTGCTTGGATTTGGCTGTCATGGAAAAAGTTGAAAAAGTGCTGAAATGGTTGGAAGCAATTTCACACCGGCAAAATGTTTTTAAAGACAATCTCTTAAATCAGCTTTTAAGAAGGTACTTCATATGGGTCAATGAATTCAACATACTCCGATAACTTCAAAGAACTCTTCACCCTAAAAGGACTGCATCCATTGTTGCCCGAGGCATGAATCTCATGATTTTTTTTTTTTGTAGACAAACAATACGCAAACAAACCATTATCGTATTATCATGTTTGTAGCATTTATAAAGTCGGGCTTATCAATTAATCCATTTAAAGCCCTGCTGGGGAGCAATTCTTTCCGTTCCACTCTTGTTAATAAACATGCACATTCCTTGAAACGATTCACTCCAGGGGACAGTAGTGGGTGGTCATATGTCTGTTTGTGCATGAACAGCGGGCCCAAACTGGCCATCAGCAACACCGGGGAAAATTCTCGGTGACCGGAAAAATCTGATGAGGAAGAGTAGGATTATATTAAAAAAAGAAATCCCTGTGCGCTGTCTGGCGGAAGTACCTCCAGTTACTCTGAGCTACCAGAGCTTCATGATGATCAACAGAAGTGCAGTTGGAGCTCTGAGGCCAGGTTCAAAGCTAACACTCGCATGAATATTTACATCTGTTGCCTTAATTATGACAGCGCAAGTGCAACTGACATACTCCTGAAACTGAAGAACTGGCCAGGGCTGAGTTTAGATTACTGGTTAATCCCTGCAATTATTATCCCAGCCCGGCCCTCATTAACGGTGCAGGGATCAAGAAAACAGAAGAAGACGCTTTCGCTCATCGCCTTCATATATAATATAATATATTGTGATTGTGAAGTTATGACTTCAAGGTTTAAATTTTGTACAGAGCAGTAGCGGGGATCATGGGCCATGGGGTCTGGGATTTGAAGAAATAGTGAGACAGCACAGGCATTGGGAAGCTTAGAAATTTGGAAAGGAATTTGCTGTCACATACTTTATCTGCAAAAAAGCAGAAATATATCAGCTTGTTAGGGTTTGGCTTAGCACAGCACTCAGTGATGTGCATGGATGTCTGGACATGACCACTTAGTTGCACACAACCCTGTGTACAAATAACGTCATAGTACAATCAATCATTATAAGAAATTCAGTCAAAATTTTTTCCCAAGACACACAAATATGTCGCAGAGCCCGGGAATTTACCACATCACCAAACTGCCAAGAAAGGAAAAGCATGGCAGGGTAGACTTTACTGATGACAGAGACAGCTGAGCATGGGAATGTTAACAAGGTGGCAAAAAGTACTGACTCAAGGCTCAGTCTGACAAATGCTGTTTAACACGAATCTCACAACGGGCACTTTGAGGTCAGTACAACTTTGAAAAAAAAAAAAAAACAACACAAAAATACCCCAACATTTTTTCTGTATTTCTTATTTGCCATATTTAGTTATTCTTTTCTGTATATATTAATTTTCTAATTTTTCATGAACACACTATAGGTGTGGAAAGCAAAACAGAAATAAGTAGCACAGTGTCAGATTTGGGCCCACATACATGTGATCATTGACACTACAGAGATGACGTATATTGGAGGTTTAACCTTTGTTAGGAATTAAAATGTTTTTTCAATCTCTGGTCATCCCTGTTTCCTTCCAATTAGCCAGGTCAAATGACGCAAATTGACCCATTTAAACGCAGCTGCACTGTTGATTTAACCTGTGGCACTGAGACAGTCTGAGACAAAACAATGTGCCCATCACACGCTAAAGACACAGGAGCATTTGTGAGCATCCATGTGGAAAGCTGAAGGTAAATTATGACTTGTGTAAATCAAACATGAGTTAATCTCACCACAAACTAACCTCCACGGAATAAGACAACACCTATGATGAAAATGATAGCAGAGTACCAAGGATGCTTTGGAAAAGTTTGAAGACAAGCACAAACAGCTGATTCACTGTGGAAAGTACAGAAAGTACCTGAAAAAAGGTAAAAATGTTGATACATTTTGATCACACTGAGCGTTATGCTTTCTCTCTAAAACCTCAACAAGAGGCCTGATAAGTATCTTATACTTCCTCACTCTTCAGACATATTTGCATAACCTGTCACAAATGCCTGCAAATTTGCATAGGATAAATGATCCTTCAAAGGTTCATTCATTTCAAGTTGAAGCACTTTTTGTTTCGTGGGAAAGTTTGCAGACACAAATAAAATACTCATAAACACTTCTTTTACATATACACAAAACAATGATCATATCAGGAAAAAAGTAAATATACAAGGATTAATAGCAGTGGCCAATATGCATCTGGCCAACAACATCAGACACCATGGTGTCACATTATGTCAAAAAGTGCAAATGCATTTGTGAATCCATATGCAAGGTAAACCTTTCATACTGAAAACAGCTGCCTGCTGCAGCAAAAAACATGCTCTGAGTTTTTGTTTTGTTACTGTAAAAATATCCATTAACCTATTTAAAAGCCAGATGGAATTTCCTGGAACAAAATTCTCTCATTTTGTGATGGAAATTGTACCCAGCCACACGTGCGTTACAGTAGATAAGAATCAGACAGACATCAGATGTGATGTCAGAGCAAAAAGAAAAATATCCCGTTCAAACCCTCAGACTCTCATAATTGTTATCAGCTTTCATTATCATCAGCAATTTATGCTCAGTTTGCAGTCACAACAAAGTAGATAACTGACAATTGCAGGAAAGACACAGCAGCAACGGCATTTTAAAGGATTCCTGCCAGATGACCAAGCAACCAGATGCTGAGATTCACCTGGGCTCATTAAGGAGTTGTGGGGAGTGGAGTGAGAGAAACTATCAAACAAGTTTTGTTAGTTTCATTTATTTTAATTAGTTCTAGTTGGTGATTGCTGTTTGACGTCTTTAAGGTTGTTTGTCGCGGCTGTATTCTTCTAAATAGTTGGGTTTTTTTTATTCTTCTAAAAGTTGCAGTACAAACAAGACGGAATTCTCAATAAAGCCAATAACCTAATCCAACATTTTTCTCCCTCCCTTACTCAAAATTGAATGAAAGACAAAAAAGGCATGACATCCACCCACATAGGAACTTTCAAGCACAAAGGTCAGAATGCCCTCTGCGTTAAAATTCACTGCATTTTGAAACCAACCAGTCTCACGAATGTGGAGGTGGCACAGATATTAACATCTTTGACCTTAAAGCCGGCCTCAGACTGCAGGTGTTTCAAGCTGATTTAAGCCTGATTTGGCCTTTCTGATCGTCAATGTTTGATAAACATGTTTGATATTTACATTTTTAAAATCTGGATGATTATGTCAGTGCTTTCTGAGTGGAACCACAACAGCCAGTGAGCGAGATGGAGATACAAGGGCAGCTTGTTGCTAAGCAACGGTAAACTGTCTAGCCCTGGAGACTGCGTCAGTTAGCATGCCACTGTTGATGGGTATTAAGACTGACATTTAAACTCTCACGTCCAGCTCTGGCTGAAGAACAGACACCTCGTGTTGACTGCGTGTTTCTGACTGTTTTCTCATCCCAGACTTGTTTAACCTGCGGCTTTTGTTTATGAACATCACAGCAAGTTGAAGCTCCACATCACTCTCTGTTTTGGTTACATCTGCTTATGACTTCTGTAGTCTGAGCCCAGCTGAAGTTAGAATTTGTTGTAAGATTTATCACCATACTTTATCAGACTATGAGCCCACTGATTAGAGTCGCCTATGCTAACTCTTTGTAGGACGCAGAGTGAGGAGATGAAGGACTGAAAATTAGAAACATATTTTATCTGTATTCATTCGATTGAAATTGAAACAGCAATTTTTTGAATTTCAGGATATTACAGGAGAAAAAAAGACAACTGCAAACCAGGATGTAAAACCATTGCTAAATATCTCACAACTAAATCCCACCCACATAGGATTTTTCTTTCTTGCATATAAGTATTACACATGTGTAAACACGACTCTAATTACTTTTGACCTTTTCTTAACATTTGTTACCTTTTGCTTTTATTATCCTCTTGGTGAAAGATCTAGCTAAACTGAGAAGATACAGTCTTGCTGTGAGCGTTGTGAGTTGCCGTAGCAAGAAAAGCACAGGTGCATTAAACAACATGAACAATATCCCTGTTACATTGGTTGTCCCAGTTTCTAGGATGTGCAATATATTAGCTACATCTGTGTTTGACAATTACAAATGTCAAGGTGCTTTTATGTATAAATGTATATGTTGCAAATTGCGAGAGAACAAAGAAAGTAGAGATAGAGACATCTACTTTTCCTGTGGGCTGAAATAGCATTGGCAATACATTTAAACCGTATTATCCCCTTGAGTAAACACTGTCATCCTTTGGCAAGTGTGGTAACTTTAAACAAGCCCGTCATACAGTTTCAGTCTGTTGCATTTAACTCCAACCGACTGTGGGAGTGTGGAAACAAGCAGGTGGGCCCTGTACTCTAGAAGATAAGATGACTGGAAGTCAGTCAAGTGCAACATTTTTTTCTTTATGGTTTTTTTTTTTTTGTCTATAAAGTCAGGCATGACTAGCCGCACGAACTGCAGGGAGGTTTACGTATTGATGTATTTTGTAGGGAACAAGCCCTATTAATGTTGCAATCATGTGCCAGGAAGGGAGAGACGTGCTCTAAAAACATCAGCAGTTCCTGATGGACCATGACGCCTCACTGCTGAGTCGCACGTAGACACCAACGACACAGTCCACTCTCTCCGAGGCAGAAACAGACTCCTCCTCTCCTTGCTTTTTTAACGCCTCACACCTCCACAATGGAGATGGATGGCTCTCTTGCTCGGCCGTGCTCCCGTTAAAGAGTCGAGCTCAACCTGGCCGAGCTGGCCTGACACTCAGGAAGCTGCCTGTGCAAGCTGCCCGCCTTAAACAGGAAGTGCTTTGTTTTTCTGTGCAAATATTTCATCACTTTGCTTGCAGGCCCCGACGGCCCCCTGCTATTCTGAAAAGGACACATTTAAATGCATCTGCCTTATATGAGGTAGCGGTATATCTTTCCCACATCGTGGGTGTTCTGCAACCACTCCTTTTTATTCGCTTTGTTTTGCCACAGCAGTTTCGTTCTGTACACACATCAAATTGCTCTCATACTTTTATGCATGGATGTATGCTGCAAGGCGTTTCAACCTTGAAGATGCAAATCCAGGTCAGACAGTTGAACTCTTAAATGCCGTGGGAGAAGAAATTTCTTTCTTTCCAACGAAAAACGTGACTGTACTGTCTTGAGCAATAGCTTTGTTGGAAAAGGAAGTTAAACATATATTCATGGGAAAAAAAAAAAACTTTCAGTAAACCTCAAAAACTGGATATTCCCATAGTAGGCTATGGGCAATAAAAGTTGCGGCTAGTGATGTCAAAGATGTTTAAGGAGTTGACGACTAAAGTAGCCAAAATTATCAGCGATTCGCTGCAGATCAGCTGTTGTGCTACCTATAACTTCTGACCTCATTTGTGGCTTGCAACCTTTTCTCTACCCCCCGGTCAAACGCAAAATATAGCCTACTGATAAAACAGCAACAAAAAAAGCCGAGTTCTCACAAACAAGTCGCTCCATTAGTGTAAAACAGTGAGATTAAGACCACTGGCCTTTTAAGGAGTCCGTACTGAGTTCTTCTAGTGTGTCATACATCAACATGCTGCGCCGCTTGAGCAATGTTTCTCTTTGGCGCAAAGTAAATTATTTTGCTGTCTTTTCCTGCAAAGCTCAGTCAAATTCAGACAAATGTAAGCAGCGAGTGATTTGTCTTTTGCCTTCCCGCATTTTCACCCAAACTTCTCGATCCATCCCCTCCTCCCTGGCTCGTTTCCCTCTCAGTCTTCGCCGATAATGGCCACAGATTTGACGGACGGTGCAATAAAACTGGGCAACGCAACAACATGGATCATCCCAGTATCAGCTGTGTGGTCTTATCATATTTCATCTGCAAAAAGACAGCCAGGGCTCTTGCAACAGAACTTTTAAACAACTGAATCTTTGCATGAGTTTGTCAAAGGTTTATAAAAGGTTTGAAGATGTTGATGACCTGATGCGATTCTGCGTAATTTACATTTCATTCACCGCCTCTGAGTTCGGTTCATTCAAGCTGGAAAACACAGCTGGAAAATGATGAGCGATTGATAAGGTGACAGCCATAACACTCTGTTCCTCTTACCTTTTATCCTGTTTTCCTGTAGTTTGATGGGGTGTCAGAGATGAATGTCTGTCCAGAGGATCATAGCTTTGAACAGATGGACAGGAATCATATACCTCCATGTCAGGATGTGAGGTCAGCTGCTGGTAGAAAAGTAGCAGAACTTTCATCCTCGTTCCAATGAACACAACTCTCTACGACCGGGCAGGGCAAAACTCAATATACAGACATATCCTGTTCACACGCACAGGCACACACACACACACACAACATTATTGACGTCAATCAGTGAGTGTGAAATGTCAAGGAAAGACAAAACATGATTTGTGATAATGATTGAATTTCATGATGGATTCTGTTCGCCTCGTTTTAATGTCAGAGTTGTTTCAGCTTTTCTAAATTGATGCCATTAATACACTTCGCTCCTCATTTAGTGGTATGAAAGTTGTTATTTGGATGTGAATGATAAACGAAAATGCATTCATAATAAGCAAAGTGCAATCATCAGTTTCTTCACTTCAAAATCCTGATTATGCAGCCAAATAATTCAGAAAACTTAAAGACAAACACTGTGGTGTTGCTCATAGTAATGACACTACAGAATTATCTCTGACACTGGGCCTTTCACAGCTTTGTTTCAGTGCCTTTCAGCTCAGTGTTTTGGTTTCACTGCCCACAAACAAAGCTGAAGAGTTCAGCTCAATCTTACCCGTTCAACACCAAATGAACGAAGCCAGAAACTTCAAATGAATGTTAATGTTGCTTGTTACACTGTTAATAAAACAATTCTAAAAATCTGTCCTATAATATAATAACAATATGAAGTGACAAATAATGTCAAAGATTAAAAAGTAAAAAGTAAAAAACAGTCATTTTGCACCATCAAAACAACGTTACAAAGTGCTATGTGACTCAGAGAAAGGCAATATAGCCAAGAGTCCAACCAATTATAACTCATATTTCACACCTTTTATCTAGTGTCATCATCACCTGCATTCCAGTCACATAAATCAAACAATCAAAAATCAGCCAAACATCTGACAATCGAAAAATACAACTGAAGTAGTTATTTGTTTTATCATCGCAATAATCTAACAGTGCATGTATACACCTTGTGGGCTTCAAGGAGGAAAATCTAGTTTGTGAACTCTACCACTCAAGTCGTATAACAACTCTCTTTTTGTTTCTTTGTGAAACAGGTATACCTCAACATTACTCTGTAGATATGCTTAAGTGCATATACTCACTGGAGACACTAACCACAGTCCACACACATTTCACAGAAGCCACAAAAATCCCCCCAAACAACACAGAGTAAAACAGACAAATAAAGTGGCCTAGATTGATGTTCTTGCTTTTATGCCGCTTGTTTGAAAGACTCTTTATTTTTATTTGCTGAATGTGTGAAAAGACAAGTGCCTGTGGGAATGCAGGCACTGAATCTAAAATTAAGGTGATCATTTTCCAAGAAATAGCTGGCATGTGGATGAGTGAGTGCTAGTTTGTTTAGACAAAAGGTCCTTGTAGGTAGCAGCAGCTATTATAGGCTACTTTGTTTTGAAACCTGTATGATGCCTGAGGCATACAATGGTGGTAAGCACCAGTACTGTAGGAAAACATCTCCACAGTTGCAAGTGAGAGAAGGACAGAGAGACAGAGAAACTGCCCAAGAACGTGGAGATACCAACAAAAGTGTGCAGACACTTACCTACACACAACCATGCACACACACACACACACACACACATGCATGTTTTTAAACAGACAAATTGGCATGCAGAGCGGAGCCTTGTAGTGCAACCGTCATCATCAGAGCGTACTTATTGTCAAGGAATGCAGAAGAGGACAGGTGTGGCACTGTGGTATCATAACAGATGCCAGCACCCATCGCTAAAGACTAATGATTGTCTCATTAAATTGTGATATGAAACACAAGTAAGTAAATCTGTCACATTCAAAAACAACTTCTGCTGCCCAATTTAGAGCATTAAATATCATTTACAGTCTGTTGTTCTAATGATTTTCCCAATGGAGTGAATATCTGAACAAACATACAATAAGAAGAGAACGAGAAGTCAAAACTTGAAGTGATAATGCCACAAGGTCATACTTTTTGGAGTCACACCTGCATGGGAGGAACAGGAATAGGCTACTTTCCAGGCTTCCAGAAATTAATCAGAAATCTCTCCATATGTCATGATTTGTGTGTGATATCATTACTGGTAGTGGTTATACGCTCCTTTATATGGGTGGGACGCAAACAAAACCACTACCCTGACAAGTTGGCCTGGAATTTTTTGCCTTTTCTTTTTTTAATCTACGAAAGTGCACGAAACATGTCAGTAACAAGTAATGTAAGTAATTACCTTTGTTGTTCAGTTATTAGTAAAGTGATGTACTTACTAATTAGAAATGCAAAAAAGTTTAAAAAAAAGCCTCTTTTCTAATGTTTTAGTCAAATGAATGGATCTTTGTTTTGGTCCTTTGCCCTTTGGGGGGAAAAAAAGAAACCCTATCCAAGATGTATGCCATCATTCTATCACAACCTGGGTGGGGTCATGTTTGGGGTGGCACCTCGGGCAACCAATCCCCACCTCTGCCGACAGGTACACATCATCAGCACAGTCTCTCTCTGCCGTTTAGCGTAAGAAAGAGAGAATATGAACACTTCAATTCTATTTTAGGGTTTCAGCGTTTTCTCAAAGCAATGAGCTACATCGCTCGGAAGACCCGCACCTTGCAAGACGATGCCAAGCTTCAGCAGTGTAAACAGCCGGGTCAGGTGAGGTCAACGGCTGGTGTCTGCCGTGGCCTGTTGGATCCAGGGTCAACCTAGGTGAAGCACACACGTATAACTCGTAGCTTTGTTTGTGTATAGGATGAAAAGTGCGTGAAAGGTCTTGGCATGCATCTTAATTTGGTAATTATACAATGCATCTCCCCGTCTCTGTCTCTCACTCAGTCTCGCACATACACAAATACTGTGAAACCTGTGGGGCGTGAGGTACTTGATGTTTGCTCTGCAAGCTGCCAGAGGGAAATAGTTTGCAACTGTTGAGACTTGTTCCTCTAAAGCTTATGTTAAAACCGCACCTGAGTGTCGAGCTGATGAACATAATTATAGCCATAAGTGTCTGAGGTTCTTTATGAATGTACTGATTGATAGGAAAAACTTTTGGGGTGGGAGATTAAAAACAATGTCTCAGAGCAAAGCCGAAGTAGAAAAATACATATGCAGAAAAAGATGCCGGGGAAAGCTCAGCGCTTCTGAGCCAGGAAGTCAGGAAGGAATGCTTCTCTAAAAAAAAAACCCTGTGCGTAATGGGTCAGATGTGTGACAGTTCAGCTCGCCCACTGCACTAGTGTGTCTTATCTTTCAACACGCACGCACACACACACACACATGCACACGCACACACACACTTGTCCATACTGCAGCAGGCAAAGATAAAACTCTGTGGTCTCTTGTGTCGTCAAGATAGTACAGAACAGGCTGTATGTTCCATCCAGTGCTATTGGGCTATGAGTCATGACTGAGAAACGTTACATCTGTTTGGGGGTGGGTGTAACTAATTACATTGATTGTCGTTTCTGTAATTGAGTAGCTTTATAGTATAAGTGAAAAATTAGGTGTGAAAGTTGGAGGTCTTACTTTTGATTTATTTTTTTTAATATACTGTACTTATTACTTACTATTTATTTTGTTTAATATACACCAGAGACTAAAATCTATAATAAACAACTGTGAAGCCAAGTCGGTAAAGATTCAGATTCATATTCCTTTATTAGTCCCAGACGGCCAATTACAGTTGACCTGTCCATAGCAACCAAAAAATATAACATTGCAAGATAAAAACAACACAACATCCACAGTCAAACATCACATCTATAACAACGACCACAACCAGTGACAGTGCAGAGCGGGATGCAAAAGGGAGAGAAATAAAAATAAAATAAAGTAAATAAATATGTCACAAGTCACAGCAAGTCCATGGTTCACGTAATTCACATAGCCTTTGTGCTATACGCTGTGCTTTTTATTTTTTATCTTCCCTATGCAGAAGAAAAAGACACTAATTAAGAAAATATTCTCAAAAAGCAGCTTCATATCTTCAAACTACATGTGTGATCACGGCTGTTTGATCAAAGTTGTTCTTCACATGAGCACAGCGCCTTGGGTAAATTATTAGTGCAATAACCGGGTTCAGGAGGACATTCCTCCGCTTCAATATGGTTAAACAATAATATCAAAGTTTGTCCAGGCGGTTCCTTTCGCTAGACACACAACCAGTATTAGCTGCATAATGAAAACCCAGCTGCGGGCTCTGAATTGTTATCACGTTGCACACGGCGTAATCATTAACCTTTCACTTTGAAAAACAAATTTGCCTCTGGAAAGGAAGAACAGCAGTCATGGGAAGTTGACACCATGTTCAAAAAATGTGTCCAAGCCATATCTAGACGTAGCTGGATTCAAAAGCATCCTGGATCAGCATGTCATCCATAGATACTGGATTTATGTTTTCCTGGATGGTGACTGAGGCATATGAATCTATAAAGCACTTGAGCATATCATTTTATCAGTCAAACCACCAACCAGGTTAAAGCAACGGCAAAGAAAATAATCGGTGTATAGAAATCAAGATTCAGCAAACATACTGCATGTACAGCCTGGCCCGACATATTCTCATTGTGCATGATCAATACACTGAAGCCACATGAAGGTGTTTTTTTATCCAGGACGAAGCTATCGGTGTGGGCTCACTCGTCACAGGTGTTGACTGAATGGTTTTACTAGTGCTATTTGACTGGTCACCACAGCTTCTACACTACATGTCTGTTTATTAAATATGTATGCATGCCCAAGTGTTCTACTACCTAAATATCTTTACAACAGCCTCCGCTGACCTTGCGTAATCAGAAGCACATATTAATTTGCCTTTCAGAGGTGTCATAGTGAAATGCAAAACAAGAAGCAGCCTCAACAACGGGCAAAATGGATTCTCATGGATGGAGTACGCACGAAACACGCTGTGTGATTTCCATCTGGCACCGCCCGTTAAAAACAACAACCTATTTGGCCAATGCAAATGGAAATTATATGCTTCTTTATTTGCATACAGAGTGAGAAATGAGATCAGATCGGAGGAAGTCACTCAACACGCACTTGGAGACACATTTTAACGTCCGGCGTGAACTGGCATGCTTTGATCTGTCCACTTGCGATCGGATCACCCAAGATGTCAACGTGGCTTCTGTCTAAAGTGAACAAGTTTTACTAGAATACGCGAATGCATGCAGTGACGCAGTTGCAATCCCTTCATATATCAGGGACACATTTGTGTTTACATGACGGATGTGGTCACATATCTGACCACCTCTGTTGTCATGTCTGGTTGATAGGCAGACCTACAACAAAGACTCTTGTTTCAGACACTGTAGTCACACAACTGATCAAACATAAAGAAACTTGTCACAAGTAATAGAAATAATAATGCATAGCGAACACATCTTCTGTATTTGTTTTTTCTGTGGTAAAGAAACTCAGCCCGACGTATCATGATTATACTGGGCGACTGGCCGCTAAACAAATTACATCTTAAAATACAGATTATTAACTTTAATTTACGATAAATAATCCCAAAAATATTTAGTGTTATATCAAAGTTGCTAACAAATACATTAATAAGCACTTACATCAATTTTCTATACAACTACTTTACAGTGTGTTCGAAACCATTCATTCTGCTTTTAAATGCAAATAGGAAGGACACTTACACCAATTTGTAGATATTAACTGTCTGAATAAAATTGTTTTAGGGATTGTTCAAAATCTTTGTCAGCAGGCTGCTACGGGCTTAGCAGTCTCCACTTTTTTACCATCAGTTGTCTCTCATTGCTAATATAATCTCCTTTAATCTCTTTAACAGCAACTGATCTGCACTGCTTATATACTTTTTGAAATGTTTATCAGGGTTAAAAATCCACTGTGCATCCTTGTCCAAAGACCTCAGCTAATCTGTGTTCCCTCACAGGACTGGGGGAGTAAACGGAGTCCCTGGGGGGTGTTTACTCCTTACTAACGAAATGGGAAGTATGTGTGGGATGTGTGATTGGCTGGACTTTTTCTTGAGCAAACGCACAAACATGGAGTCAAAATTTATGGGGCTGACCTGCTTGGACTTTATTTGCAGGTTCAGCATTGATCTCTTTTTTTCATAAATATCATTGAATTTGAATGTAGGAATGTAAGAAGTGACAGAGGAGTACAGTCGAATCAAGACTTGCCTTTCAGTGATCTGCTCCCTTATTTAGAACAAAGAGCTTTAATAAGGCTCTCGAAGTGTTGGCACTCAACGCCATGTGAGAGCACAACATGCATAGTCATAAACCGCGACTGTAAAATAAACAACAAAATACAGATCTGCACTTGCAGGAGAGAATATGTGATACTCACTGGCACATTCACTCAACAGGCTGATTTTTCTCTGCAATCCCAAACATGTTAATAAATAATACCCAGTGTAACCTTAGGGTTGAGGCGCGAGTGCACTTCAGCAGCAAATAAATTTCTCAGTGGCATTTACATTAGCTCCCCCGGGAAAGACCAGAGAATCTGAGGTTTGGTCATGTGAGCTGTCTCACACATGACCCCACTCCACAGTGGACATGAGTTGAGATAGGAGGGGGCATCGAGGAGGTTGGTGGGTGGTGGTCAGGAGTAGTAAGCTTGGTGCTTGTACCTCCCTGGGGAGGTCAAAAATGTCTTTGGTTTTCCCAGGACTTGTTTTGGGTTTTCCTTTTGTAGAATCAACATTTCTTCTTTGCATATACAAGACAGCGTATGTCCAGGAATTATTACAGACTGTAAATTAAAATGTTCTTCAGACCTCAGTGTAATTTTAAAGACGGATGTTACAGCTGCCTCAGATTTCCTACATTTCTGAAGAAAAGATGATTACAATAAAACTATTCAACTGAGATTTAGTGCCGAAACTTGATCCAAGCTATCTCAACAGATGGAGATCTTTGGGTGTTCAAATCCTGGAACTGAGAGAAATGTATCATGAAGGAGGAATGCACCAGCAGTGTTATACTGAGGATCGCTCCGCCGCGTGGTGATGTCCAGTTACTGGAAATGAACCAGAATACTGAGTCATGCGAGTCCCCCTGTTTCAAATGTTTAAAGATTGCGTTTCATTCTCCTGAGGCGAAAGGCAGGAAAGGCAAACATATTTTCACATGACCACATACTGTACGTCCACATAGTAAAATAAATACCCTGTAATGTGCCCCACTCAGTGAAATTTTTTGTGCATATTGGTCCCCTAAGTATCTTGAGGCTGCAGACACTTGCCAGTCTGTTTTGTTTTCTCTGATCTGAGCACTTCCTTCCTCACAGGTTGCGGCATCTGATGACCTTTCTTTTCACTGATCTTTCCAGTTGTTTTGTGCCAGCTACCTAAAGTAGTTATCTGATCCACCTGCAAAATGTTTTGAAACCTTCCACAGGTCACATTTGAGCACTTAATCTGTATCCTGGCTGGCAAGTGGTTGACCTCGTTACAGTCGTCCATACAGTAAGTGTTTATGAACTTGCCTACCCCACCTGCAACATCGGACTAATTTGTCAGACGTGTCCCTGAGCTTACAGCATTATTCTTGTTTTGCACTGATGTTTCGCACCCTTGGGTGTTCGCCCTATTTTCTCTCTGCTGCCAGTCATCGTGCCTCAACAGTTCAGCATTGTGTTGCCGCTCGAACGCTGTGCCAAAGCCACATCAAGTGTGAACCAGACTGCCCTACCTGGTTTGCCATTTTGTTTGGGGAGTAAGGTAGCTGCTGCCCCGAGGGGGAAATCAAGTACAACCAGAGAGGCTGTTATTGTGACTGAGATGGGGCTTGTTTAAAATAGCTCTGCGCATTATGAAAAACATGATCAATTTATAAATAGTCACTCCTGTCTGGGCATGATTTTCAAGTCAGTTTACTTGCATACAATGTAAAAGATGACTGTCCAAACTCTGGTCTACGCTTAGCATTTGTAGGAGTCCTGGTCAGCAAATTTCAAGTGTAATAAATGCATCTAATAAAACATTACTCACATGCCCAAGGGCGGTACGCTTTTGCCTCCATGACTTACATTGGATCACTTTGTGGCCAGGAGAAATAATTACCTCAATGAAAAAAAAAACGTTTTAGTGTGCATTATAAACAGGAGAGTCTTATTCTAAATCAGAGTTTGGAGGATGCAAACCTGATATCTTTGAGGTTGAACAACATGATAAAGGGGAAGGCGAACCCACACTTTGTCATAACGTTCAGAGTGACACATGGTTCTTGAGAAAGAGTCTGCACGCCTCAGACTGCATCAAGAGGTGTAATAGTGTGACTATGCAAATGCGAATCCACATACAGAGAAGTACAATGGACATAAAGTACACACAGCAGATTAGATCTTTCACTTCCTGTTATCTTGTGAAAAACATGACTTGCTTGAACACAATAAATTTGCATATTTTTATACCCATGTAAGAAGATGACAGGGAGTGTTTTAGATGTAACTGAATCTGGTGCAGGAGGTTGTTTATAGAATAATGTTGTGATGTGTTTGGGATTAGCTTCAGTTCTGGTTGCCAGTTGACAAATAGCAGTGCTCTTATGTTCTTATATTGTGGTTCCCTTTTTCATGCACATGTTCAAACTGACACTGATGAGCAAGCATTATGTTTATATGCACAGGAATATGCTCACCTGTTGCCAACACTGAGAGTAAGTAACAAAACCAAAGTGCTTACTGCGATTATGAGCTAGTCTTTTTGAGTTGTGGTAGGAACAGGTGGTCCCGGCGAAGGTGATGAAGATGACATTTTGAGTGGAGCCGCAACTCAATCTGTGCTCCTGCATCCCCGCTAAAAGCAGTAACGTGAGCAATGAGTCAGTATCGTGTTTACATCCGCAAAAGCGTGTTTGATGTTAGCGCATGTTGAAGGATTTATAAAAATATAAAGGGCTCTGTGAAAACCATCAACGAAACTCACACAAATAGCACTGACATATTTTGAATAGACAACAACTATAATTTGACTCTGAAGTGGCTCGGCGCCACCTGATTTGAACCAAACATCTCCTGTGGTGCACAACAACACCTGTTTC
>JBCAUF010000052.1:18127936-18139218 GCA_038406115.1 Haemulon aurolineatum | reverse complement strand
TGGAGATAGTTTGAGCTTTGCTGTTGGGCACATCAGTCTTTTTTTCCCGCCGTGTGTTTCAACCTCCTTTTGATTCTATAATTAACCTGTAAAACTGACTGCACAGCATGTTGAAACAACAGTGTAAGGCTTGTTGTTGCACTCCATATGAAGAAACAATAACCTCAATTGCATCAATAAAAAAAAAACAGGCTGAGATATTCTTCTCTTATCACTTGTTTTGAGAGAAAATGGGCTCTGACTACATTATTGCTGAACTAGAAACTGCCTTCATAATGTTGAGGTTTTTGACAACGCACAAATGCATCATATAAATTGCCACATTAACGTAGTGGAGGAGGAAGTAGAGATTTTACTCTCTGAGCAGCAGAAGTTTAAAGTTGCCTCAAATGGAAACACTAAAGAAATCCTCTAATTTGCACTTATTATTAGAGTGCTTGACTAAGGGTACTTTCTTAATTCTCTCCACTGGCGTTTAATCAGATTTTATTTGATTACACGCGCGGTCATGTGCCATTACATGCAGATGGCCTCCATAGATAGATAGATAACGAGGAACGTGACAGCAGGAAGAAGTCAAACTGCGGGACCGCAGCGCACTTGCTGCGGTGTCTATCTATCTGACGGCTCGTGGTGCGCGCGTCTCAAACAGCTCACTGGCTACATGAACTGCAGAGGAGGGGCTGCCGTCAGCGGGCCAACACGAAACTTCCCTGTCAGTTGGGAGTGTGACAACAACGTGAAGCGCAGCTCGCAGCCTCGGAGCATCGCCTGCAAAACCAAAAACCACCAGAGTAAACATCTCTCTCCTGTGGATTGCTCGGCGGATTATGGAGTTTTAAATCTGTGCGTAAAAGAGACATTTGGGAAACGATGGATTTGCTTCTCGTTAGACCACCTGGAGAACGCGCATTAATGGAAAGTGCCACTACTTCGGAAGTGAAAGGAGAGCTTTTTCTTAGTGGGAAAAACTGAAAGAAGTCTCTGCAGGTATGAACTCCACGGCGGAGATGAGTTTTCCACCACTCACCATCCCGGCGATCATGTTCATTTTCGGGGTGGTGGGAAACGTCATTGCCATAGTGGTTCTGCGAATATCACGGAAGGAGCAAAAAGAGACGACTTTTTACACACTTGTGTGTGGCCTGGCGGTGACAGACCTCCTGGGCACGCTGCTGGCCAGCCCGGTCACCATCGCCACCTACGTGAAGGGCTCGTGGCCGGGAGGCGACGAGCTGTGCCAGTACTCCGGCTTCATCCTGCTCTTCTTCTTCTTGGCACAGCTCAGCATCGTGTTCGCGATGTCAGTGGAGAGGTTCTTGGCAATAAACCATGCCTATTTCTACAACGAGTACGTCAACCAAAAACTCGCCGCGCTGACTCTTTTGGCCATCTACATTTCCAACATCGTGTTTTGCGCGATGCCCAGCCTGGGGTTCGGCCAGGTGGAGCGCCAGAACCCGGGGACTTGGTGTTTCATCAACTGGAAAACCAACCACACGACATACGCGACTTTCAATCTGATGTACGCAGGTGTCAACTCGGCCATCGTGCTGGCCACCGTCATATGCAACGTGATGGTGTGTGGCGCCCTGATCCTGATGCACAAGCGGTTCATCCGGCGCACGTCTTTGGGCACGGACCAGAGGCGCATCGCGGAGCTCAGGCGCAGACGGAGTTTCAGACGTTTAGCCGGAGCAGAGATCCAGATGGTGATCCTACTCATAGCCACCTCGGCCGTGGTGCTCATCTGCTCCATTCCTTTAGTGGTGAGTATACTTGAAAGATTCAGTATGCTGTCATGCGCTGTGCCGGGTGTGCGCGCAAAACTTTGTGCGTAAACATCAGAGTTTCCACAAATAAACCACCTTGCGAAGGAAATGCATCAGAATACATATCAAATTCATAAAAATAAATAATCAAATGGAACCCTATCATAATTTAAACAGCGAATTAAGTTTTATCCAATGAATTCAATTACAAAAACACGCAGAGGCTGGGCCATCATAATGATATGCTACCTGAACTTTGTGTTCCAGTTTTAGATCGTTGTGGTTTGATGACGCATTTCTCTGGGACGCAAGTGAGCACGTTCTCACACCCTCTCTCACCCATTTCAGCTGTTTACAAAAAAAGCATCCACACGGGGTTTCAGTATTAGCATAAATGGAACATTTGCGGCCGTGTGATTGTCGTCAGCTCTCATGTGCTGTTTGCAAACAGTCGCTGAGAGTATCGCCTCATGCTGTCATCGCAGAACGTGAGATTTCAAGAATGAAAAGACAATCCTGCGTTGGGGTGTCACGTGTCATTTCCACGCAGCCTGTCTTATAACAACAGGCAGGTGTCCAAAATGTAGGTTTTTTTTGTTTGCTGCGTCCTTCCTGTTCATACTGGTTATTAAATGCTGGACACCCACTTCCTTACCAACATTGCAGTTCAAATAGAGGTATATGAAGCTTCAAGTGAGTATCTTCCCTTTAGCCACTTTTGTTCAGTGTAAAAGTCTCTTAACTCTGTCTGTTATGAGGCCTCCACTGCAGCTCAGCATGGAAACACAAGGCGGGAAAAAAAGAAAAGGAATAAAACAAAGATTGGACGACACCCACTTACATCTTCTAACTAAGACTACTGAAACCTCACAGTGACTTTACATAAACTTTGTAATTACTTTTGAACAGAACAAGGCTGGTATACTTTTCAGCCCCCGTCTCCTCCATTGGACGCATGTTAGAAAGAGATGTTTTAAAGGCCAGTGTGAACAGGAGGGACGATTACAACAGGCAAAACCTGCTTTAATGTGGGTTTTGTTTTGAGGAAAAATGTGAACCTATCCTTTAAGGACTTCGCCTCTGTAATTAATGAAATGTCATCGAGGCTTTTGTGACTCTGGCTTTGTGATGGGATGTTATTAGACCCTGGGGAGGCCAAAGTCTCTGGTATGATGAATGATGGTGAGAAATGTTAACTGTTTTTATTGGCCTCTTGCCATCTCTGCACTGCTGCGGTCGCGAAGTGTGTTTTTAGATTGGACCACTCCATGCCAGCCCAGCAGGAATATGTAAAATAAACATTTTTTTCACTCTTGTAAATGAAGTGTCGACAAGTTTTGGCCCGTATAAACACAACCAAACAACTTGCGGATGCTTGTTAAGTTTATTGATTCAACATTTCTGTTTTCTCCCCTCTGCCATCAGTTGAGGATCTTTATGAATCAGCTGGATGGAAACCAGACTGGAGAGACTTCAGGCTTGAACAAAGACCTGCTGGCCATCCGCATGGCCTCTGTCAACCCCATCTTGGACCCGTGGATCTACATCCTTCTCAGAAAGACAGTGGTCCTCAAGCTGATGGAGAAAATTAAGTGTCTATTCTGCAAAATGGGCGGGCGGGGACGGGGGAGCGGCGGGCAATTCCGCTGCGCCGACGGCCGCCTCTCCTCCTCCATCGTCTCCCGGGATTCTCCCTCACTGGTGTCACATGAACTCCCCGAAATGGTGAACACCTCACAGACCTTCCTGTACCCGTCCGAGGGAAACCCCAGGAGGTCGCTTCAAGCGGGGACGCAAGGCGGCTCCAGTCCGCCGCCAGCTGTACAGACGTTACAAGGCCCCCAGGAGGTCGAGGGGCCTCAGATGGGGATTTCACAGAGTGATTTAGAGGACACGGTGACAGGCAGGCCGCTGGAAGATCTCCCAGTGTGCCCCAAGGACCCGGCTCTGCATGTGACTTTCACAGACGAGACTGCAAACACACAGGAGAAGTGCATATGAGACACGAGCTAATGAGAGCACTGCGAAGACAGGATAATAATGGAAAAGCAGCTGAAGACTGACTTAACATCCATCAATCTGTAGATATCTAGTGGACTGATGTATTACTGAACTAAACACCTATTATCAATGTATTACTCCTCAGTCATAACTCACCACAAACACTGTTTCATTAAATACACTTCAGTACATTCACAACAGTTATATCAACAAAGCCATAGAGAACAATATGGCATTGTGGAGGAGCTCTTTTGTTGCACTTTTTGAATTCTGAGACCACTGATCAGCTGTTAGAAATGTTTGTTTTGTAGCGTTTTGACAACCAGCACATAGACTGTATAGGGTTGAATGTTAAAATGTGAAGAGTGTTAATTTATTCTAAGTATGAATTTGTACGTTACTGTCTTCTCTGTGAGAAGGTCCAGATAGTTTGGAGCCATTTTAAATCGGTACAAGATGAATATGTTCATAGTTTTTCCTTTCCTTTTTTTTTTTTTTTGGTACATAGAAACATTTGCAAACAATTTGGTCAAACTGGTTGACAGAGCAGACATCAAAGCTAGATTCATACCATTCCCTGCATTTCATAATAAAAGGCAGCTATACTGTGGCTTTTCCACAATGCAGACACTGGAGGATGTTAGCGAGGCCTCCTAAAGTAGAGTCGCAACATGAAACAGTTAATGTACTCTTTTCAGCCCATTACTTCCCAAGGATGAACCCAATTTCATCTTATTTCAGCTTAATGTAATGTGCCATTCCTCTCATCTAATCAGACTTTATAGGGAAATTAAGAGTTGGAGTAAAAATTGAAGACCTTATCAAGATTGCTGTGTGAAAAGTTTTCTTACAATTAGTTTCCTGGTGTAACACAACATTAATGCTATTGTTGCCCTAAAGATTGATATGAATATCACGTTCATATTTCCACCTTAAGGTTCTTGATATAGCAACATTTGGTGTCAAATTTACCACAAAAGGCTAACTCTCTTGTGAAAAGACTAATGTACCAAACTCTGAATAAACTGAAAATAAAATAAATATTCATATAAAGCATGGATTTGTGTCACTCTTTTGCAAACTGCACCAATTAATCACAAAGTTTATTATGACAGCGAAGTATGTATTGTTGTTTTTCCCAGGGTCTTTTTTTCAGACAACTTTATTTTTTAATGGCAATCAGGTCCTGAAGAGAACTTCAACAAATATGATTAAAAAAACTGTCTAAGAAACACATTACCTACCCTAGGTTTAAATATGATGATTTGCTGTCTTTTGTTGTTGTAAATTGTTTGTTAGGGGAGTTTTGAACTGTCAGTTGGACAAAGAAAATAAGTTTAAGACATCATTTTGAGCTTCAGGCAATGGTGCTGGACATATTTCTCTATTTTCTGACATTTCATGGACCAAATTATGAATCAGCTGCTCGACAAAAATGAAAATTGGTCGCAGAACAGTCTGTCTGCACAGAAACTACAATTTAGGTCAGGAAAGGCTTACACTAGCGATCGCCTCTATCTAAATATTGATCAGTCCTCAATAAAACTCTCTGATGATGATAATTAAATTCAATACTGATCAGATGAGGTTAATGGATGGCAGTCACATCATTATCAATCAAAACAATAAAACCTGGAGAGTCATGTGGAAAGGCATGCCCTATTTAATAGCATTTGCTGTATGATTCATTCTTATGTAAAAACAGATGTAGACCCAGAGATAGCTCAACCAGATCCAACCTGAAATTCAAGCCTGCCTTTATGCAAATGCTCTGCTATAACAGTCGGCACAATATCCCTTTAATCTCCTTCTACAATAACGCTGATGACTATAACAAATTTCTCACTGGCATGGCACTACTCACCTGCAGACAGATGGTTTCTTCACCGCAGTAGGTTTCCAGGGCCAGTGTGGCCCGTGTCCAGAGCCTTCCGAGAGCAGTAAAAACCTCCCTCTGAGAACAATGACCCATTAAAGAGAGCTGTGACCTCAGACCAACGAATCTGTTAAAGTTGTTGAGTCTCTCAGGAGGCAGGAAATAGTGATTGACAAAACAGTTGTGATTGGATTTTAACCGAGAGTGAAAGGAACCATGATTCTTCTCGGAAACGGCCTACTCTTTCCCCACCTCATCAGCTAACAGCAGTAATACACTTCAGTATATGTGACAGGCTGTTTCAGACATTTAAATCCCTGCCACAAAGAGCCTGTGAAAACAATCTGCTGTGAGAAGATGCCACTCAGAAAGCAGTAAGAGTTCATGATGTGTTTTTTTTCACACAGGAATGGAGTTAAGGGCAACTGGAAATTCCAGGAAATGGTGGATTTAAAAATGATAACAGTATTTGTATTACATTATCAGGGTCAAGGTTTATGGTGCATGAGGATTTTAAATGAATTCAGAGGATTATGCATATGCTAAGGTCATGGTTAGCATTACCAGACACCAAAAGATGATGACAGACACCTTTTTCAAGCTTTGCAGCAAAAAAACAACCCCCCCCAAAAAACTTAATAGATAAGATTGATCTATCTTATCTTTGGCTCATTAAACTTCATCTGTATGTGTTTAAATATCTTTCAGCTTTCTCATACCATCATACCTCCACAGTGTTTCGGCATAATCTAGAATTGGACCAGTTTTTAGAAGGTTGAAATAAACTGAGGTAAACCATGTAACTGCTTCTAAAAATATTTTTTCTATTTCCATTTTTTTTAAATTTCAGTGTGTAACCAAACATTGTTCATACCCACAGGACTTTGTTTTAAATTCTAGTGGAAATCTTCCATTTTCCAAAGAATCAAATGCATCAAGCTGAATTTGGGGGAAATGTGTACGAAATGACGCTCAAGACATCAAGAATATTTCCATTTGATGCAGCGGTGCCATAAACAAGATCAAGAGTCTAAATGCTAACAGCAGCAACTTAGGGTGAAGGGAATTCATTACTTTTGCAAGTATTTGGTCATAAACCAAGGAATTGGACAAATCGCAATGTTGATTTGGTGAGGGTACTAGATGAAAGGTCAGAGCATCACCAAAGATATTACAACATATTCTGTGGTCGCATAATAATCCATCAAACAGCTGTTTCAAAACTGCATGTCAACCTCATGGTGCTGCTACAAGAAAGGCTTGAGGATCACCAAAGAAAGTAATCCCCCCCGGGGACCATGAATGTCTGCACAGTGCCAATCCCTCCAACATGTAGATGTTGAAATCACAGCAAAAACTTTGACGTGCTGGTGGTGCTACAGGAAAAGTCAAGGACAGGAACCAAGAAAGTCAAAATTTGGCTTCTGGGGATCATGAATGTCTGTACCAAAGCTAAAAACATACCTCTCACAGCGTAAATATAAAATAACACCCCGGAGGAGTTCAAAGAAGCCAATGCAGAACACATACCTGATAGTGTCAGACAATGTGGAATAAGGTGATCTTAGTGTTAGCATGCATGTTAAGGGCGAACAAGCCCTTGAAGCAGATGCAGTAAGACTGACTGAGCAGAGACCAAAAAACAAGCAATTAAGTTTTGCATATTGTTTGATTGTTTGACTTCAGTACACAATGATAAAGCATCTGTAGGTAACTTTTACAAAAACAACTTTATGTCATATATGTTGAAACTGTCACTGTATCCTCACAGAGGTGTACGAGACAGATAATCTTCCCAGCACTTCTAATGGCATCTGGAATCCATTGTGCCTGAATGAATACAAACAATTAGAACAAGTTGATTGTTGATTCTCATTCCTAGGCTGTTACAAACCTGCGTTGGTGATTCGCCAATGCTCAAGAAATCAACAATGAACCACTGTATTTTTTTCCAGAATTTCCTCCTGCACCCTAACCGGGAAACCGACTACCGAGTAGTTGGACCATCCAATCACTTGACACACCCTTGTTACACACAGGTGATTGTTTCGCTGGTAGAGCGTAACAGCTGTACTGTACCGGCAAAGATTTGGGTGTGTCACAAGCAAGGGTGTGACAATTTGTGTTGTCATTTTTTCTGTTGTTGTTATATATTTGCATTCAATTTATCAATTTGTTATTTGTTTCTGCCATATAGACCTAATTTTAAATTCCAGGCGAGTGCATTTTATCATTTTTCATTGTTTCTCTGTGTACACTGAGTACAGTTTGCTTTATTGACTTTTTGCAGTCATCTGCACAAAGGATGTGGTCTTGATATTTACTGAACAGAAACCATTGTTGCGTATTTGCATGGCCTGCCAGTGGTGATGACTGACCATACAAATATATGCTTCAATTCAATTTTTAGAGTTATTCGCAAATAACCTGCATTATCTCGGGACTTCCAGTGGCCCTTTTATAGAAACTCAATTATTTCTATAATTACGCTGTCCTACAAAGCTGAAGAGCACCAGCTGCTTGAGAAGTGAGCCTGAGAGAAGGAATTAGCCTTCTTTTCACTGAGATGAGGCTGTCCTTCACAACCCCTGGCCTTTAAAGCACACAGAAACCCTGCAGTGCTACTGCAGTATGCCTTTAGATCAGTGACTGATCTATATATAATCAATGGTGAATATATATAAAAATGTCACTATACTCCCTACAGGGAGCTGCATTGGTTCGAGACACTAAAACAGATTAACAGTGAAAATATGAGAGGTATTATACAAAACAATCATCACCAAAACAGCTGTTTTAAAGTTTCATGGCAGCAGCACTTTAAACACTTTTGCTTACATCTAAAAACATGAAAGGTTCAACATTTTAATTTTCCAATATTTCAACACAGTTGTGTCTGTAGTAAACTGAATCATCACGTTTCATTTCTTTACTTCACAGAAGGAGTGTTGAATTTCCAAATTATACTTATCAAGATCTCACTTATCAAAAAATCTTTTTGCTTTGACTGTTTTGGTCATTATCTCCATTAGCGGAGAATTTGGAAATGGAAACAATGATTCAGTGTAACTGAAGCCATCAGGAAGGAAACAAAGAGCACTGAGCAGCTTTCGCTTTACCGCCTTGACTTTTTTGCCCTTTGTATTCTTTCCTATACTCTGATTAAATCTTGTGGGTTGCCTCTGCAGCACAGTACATACAAGTGTGAACAAATGTTTGTCCTCCTAGGGGGTTCAGGGTGTAGTTGTTATTTGCTTAACTCAGATGTTTAAATTATTTGATTTTGCCTTTTGTGCTCCATGTTGTTCTGCATATCAAAATGTATTGTTCAAATTAATTTAAGCAGTAGTCTTTAAATATCTTATCAAGATGTAGCAAACTAGTTTTTGCATGCTTGTGCAGAATGGAGCATGCACGTATCTACTTTATGTATGTAGGTATTTGTTTTGTCACGCTGTAGCCGGGGTATAGATTTCCGCTGATGCTAGCACCTTGGCTCTAAGGACAGCAATGCTTTTGAGTCCACCACTTCGGTCTAAATTGAAGTATCTCAAGAGATATTGGATTTGGACTGCCAAGAAATTTTGTGCAGACATCCATCGTGCCCAGATAATGAATTTTGTAGATGTTGTTGATCCTTGTAGAAGGAGCAAGGTTTTAACTTATTCAATGAAATATCTCTGCAGTAAAGAAGGGATTGACACAAGTTTTGTTCACAGACGATGCAGCCAAATGATGATCAGGATCCACTGACTTTTACTGTACCCCCACCGCGAGGTAGACATTTTTTTTTTAATTAAATTGAAATATCGCAATAACTATAAGACAGACTTTGTACAGACATTTATGTTCCCCTGAGGATGAGTTGGAAAAACAGGATGATCACATTTGGTTCAACCTTGGTAATAACGTTCCAACTGTCCTCCAGAAGACATAAAAGTACAAGATACCCGCTGGGCTCAGAAAGTCCTCAAGGCAGGAAAACTGCAAGGATCACACATTTCTACTCATATTTATTCACACATTGACAATTTGCTGAGCATGCATACTTCAGCAACGGCCTGTTTCACAACACGGACACATGTGAGACATAACATCGACTATCAGACCTGAAGCCCCTTGCTAGATAAATGCCTTTATCGTTATTATTTTTCAAATCCCTACCATCTCAAGTCTCTTTCATGATATGCCTTCATGTACCTGAATCCTGCAGGACACTAAAGTCTGAAATTAATGTAATGTAGCCTACTATACTGTAGCTTAACGCAGAAGTTTGATTGTGCTTCTGTGCTTCAGCTTCATCTATTGGATAATTTCTGTGTGATGAGAGCTTTTGTTTTACTCCTTTATATGTACATTGAGTACATTTTATGAACAATCCCAAATGAAGAAGGCAGCCAATTTCAGCTGAATGAAATGCTGTTTACATGTTCATTAAAATCTAAAGACTCTATCCAGCAGAAATTTCAGAGTGTCAGAAAGTAGATTCTAATGTAACCACAGACTACAGCAGCTATTAGCTAAAGTGTTATTGTGCCAGTTGACAGCTTCATCATCTTGGCTGTCTGGAACCAAATGTGACTCACAGTAAAGAGTCAGAACGGGCTCAAATAAAAAAAAAACAAAAAACCTTGAATCTTTGTGTGTGCATGTAAAAACTCTGCATGCAAATTTAACACAATTAACAGTAAAGGGATGGAAAACGTAAAACAACAAAACTCTATTGTCTTTCATTCAGTTGCAAATAAACCTTGACTAGAACTTGTCAGTTCTCATGGCTGCTTCTGAATACATTCTTCTCATGCCGAGGCCTCACACACTCGCAGTGGTTTCAGAAATAATACCATTCAGTCCTAAAAAAATGTAACCAGGACAATCAGTTCATGCTGAGACCAGTTCAAAGTCCTCTTGCTTTGACAAACTGTTCCTTTGATGGTGTCGCTGTGTCCTCTGATCCCCCTTCCCCAGTGACCACATTTTTTAGATTTCCCGCAGCGTCTATGACCACGGCGGTCCTCTTTAGCTCCTCATAGCGCGTCTGTCGCTCAGCAACCGCCTCGCAGGCAGCCAGCACCTCGTCAGACTCAAAATCATAGTCCTCCTCGAGCTCGGGGGCATTGAGGATCTGTTTTTTGGTCTCCTCCTCCTGCCGTGATTTCTCGGCGGTCGCTAAGTGCTGCTTCTGTAACCTGCGCGCCCACGCCAGGTCTTCCTGCCACAGGGTGCGCTCTGACGGGCACTGGTGGATTGCAACCTGGAAGGACCGCACAGCCTGCAGGGACAGTACCGCATGAGGTTAGGATTCAAACACAAGCTTTTGGGGTTGGCCTTGACAGACAGAGGTTTCTCAATTTGCTAGTGGAGACAAGTTTATCGTCTCCGACAGGATGAATGTTTAGCCTGAATCCTGTCTGGCCCGTCTGTGGGTTCGCTGCAATTCTCACAGATGAATGTGACAGTGGCATCTGTGCAGCTGAATCGGCAGGTGGCTCCTAACATTCTTCGTGCTGTGTTGCAGACAGATTTATGGTTTCATTAAGAAGACATCAATATCTCCTGGCTGACTGTGCAGTTGTAGATCGATGTGAAAATTATTGTCCTATTGAGCAGAGATACAAACGGCCGCCGGTCGC
>JBCAUF010000052.1:17970916-17982825 GCA_038406115.1 Haemulon aurolineatum | reverse complement strand
ACACAGTTGAATGCAGGTAGCACTCTGAAAATGAAGAGCATGGGGCAATAACTCCAACATTACAATAAAAACCATGGCTGTTTAGTGTTTAGTTGTTCTGATCAATAAAGCCTACTCTGCCATGTTGTGTTGGAGCATAACAGAACTATCTCACATTCAGAATATCTGCAGGTTATTTTTCATAATGAACAGAAATCAGTGAACAGTAGCTCTCTGCTCTGCAAGGTTATGATCTTCTCTAATTTTACAGGGCTGCAAGACTATAAAGAGCATGAAAAGCATGGTTTAGTCATTTAAGCTACAGTGCCTCATCAGAATTTGCATAGCAGCTAATGAGTGCTGAGCAAATGTTACAACATTTGCATTGCTTAGCTTCATAATACTTTCTATTTAAAACACAGTTAAGCATTACCCTTTGTTCAGCAAGTGAAAAAAGTGGCTTAATTGGTAAGTAGTAAGATATGACACTACTGAGCCCTTTGAGGCTCTCTTCACAGGTATCTAACATGCTCCCTCTCAGCTTAAAATAGCCAGGGCAGCAGAGCAGTAAAAGTTCAGAATTAAATTATCTTTAAGAGGGCTGCATCTTGGGGGCTTCCTTGTTCTGTCAGCGCGACCGCCATCCCCCCGTTTCAAAAGAGAAGGATCCCGGGATTCAGACCACCTGCGTGGTCCATCCCTGCAGTTCCAAGACACATACTTCTGGGGCACCAAGGGGTCATAGCCCTTTATTGGAACATCTGGTGTGAATTTGCTCCACATGTGTTCCTGATTGGTTTAACCCATGCATGCATTGTGTGCACGACTACTGGACTTTAGTGCCACCTGTGGGTTAGCTCAGCAGATTTTATCGAGAGGGTTATTCTGAGTGGAGGTTGGTGGAAAATTCTCTAATAATTAACAGGCATTTTTAAAAGAGAGAAGACATTTTTTAATTTTTTTTATCTTTTTATTTTTTTTAAGCTTTAATTAGGCCAAAAGGTGGCTCCCTTTCAGCTAAATTGTTCCTATTCTGCAAGTGTGACCCACAACATCTTCACTGTCCTCACCTGAACTGCCCTCTCACTTCACCTGATACTTTTATTTTTATTTTCCTCCCTATCCCAGTGCTGGCCCTGTCTCTACACTCTCTCTCTCTCTATGGCTGGAGTGCACTTCACGATTTCCAGACAGTTCTGTGCCTTCACAGGCTATTGAGGGGCTGCTATAGAGCTGCTATTTTGTAGTAACCGTAACTACAGTGTTGCAAGATTGAGTGCAGTTGGCTGGCATGCTATTGTTCCGGCTCTTGCTTATCGACTTTGCCCATACTTGACATGACTGTGCTGGCTAATGGGGTTTGGACGATGCTGAATGACCCTGATGCACTGCAGTTGCCAGGGAAAACAGACAACGAGATTCTTCATTTTTGTTTTGTGAGTGTGAAATGCTAAACCTAGCTGCGAGGTAACATTTTATGGTAAAATGAGGGGCAGTGGGGTTGAGAAAATGGAGAGGAAATAGATTACAGTTTATCTTTCACAAAGAAACGAGCGGTCAGTACACTCTTTCTATCTTGTCACCCGTGCTGTACTTGTGTAGTGCCGGGCTATCACCTGAAATATAGTGAAATGAGCTGTCTTCTAATGTCTTCATAATGATAATATTGTGCATGCTCCATGAACAATAATTGAGGTGTTCGACCTGTGAAGGAATTACATCAAGGCCACAGAAACAGAAGCAAAGGGAGGCAGTATGGTGAAAAAGAAATTCACAAAAATCACAAGTTTGCACTTAAAAAATAATGCTAGCTGACTTGAGGTTAAAATAACTGTTGTAAAGGTGTGAGCAAAGGGCAGAGCTGAGAGAGACTGAGCGTTAGTGTCACTTCTTTGCAATTAGAAAAACATGAGAACCTTCAAAACCTTTGTGAGGCAGCAGTTAAATAAATGCTGGAAATAAATGCCAATATTAGGGCAATGAAAATGGGTGGGGTTGTTTTTCGTTTTTCAGGTTCTCAGTCATATTTTCAAGAGCTGCACAATCCAAAAGAGCTGTTATAATTCATCTTTAGGCTAACATAAATGTCTGTCTTGTACCAAGTTTTATGTAAATGGAGATGAATATTTTACGGTAATCCATCAAAAGCTGTTAAGATATGTGTTCAGACAAGAACAAGATTCATGGGTGGACAAAAAGAATGCACATGGCTGCACACCGATAAAAGTGCATCAGTATTTTTCATAGGGTCATATTAATTAGAGCACAAGTGTGACTGTAATCAAGATTTTATCTGTTATTATACACATAAAACTATTTAAATGATGAATCTGTGTCCTCTACTTCTTTTAAGGGGAAATATTTCTTTTTTTTCTCTTTAATGTGATCAAATCTTCACTGTTTCAAAAAAATAATTAACAAGTAAAGTGCATAACAGACACGACCTGCCCTTTTGATAAATTATTAAATATGTGATTAGCACGAACTGATGATCATTAATGTTAAAATGCATGAGATTCATGCCGCCACTAATGAGGGGCCATTCTGAGCACTGGCACTGCATTGCTATTGAGTCTAACATCCAGCTCTCATAATCTAACACACACATAGATGATAAAATGTTTTAAATGCATTGTTAGCATTTCAAATTTCTTACCCACCAAAGCAAAGCAAATACTCTCTTCCATTCATCATAGAGTACGCGACCATTATCATATGGAAGAGTTATTAGTTATGCTTGGTGGAACAGTGCTAATTGTGTAAGGGAAAGCAGACATAGCTCCAAATATCACTTACTGCACTGAAAGGAAGCAGTTTCTTAGGGTTAATTAGTAGTCAGCCCATTACTTATTATTTGTGCAAACCACAGCAAAAGCTTAATTAACTTTGATTCTCACTCCCTTGGAATTTGGGCTCAGAGTGCTTCAATGATGCTGACTTAGGGATAGGCTAGAGTGGCAATGAGCCAGTCCTTTGCTTAAGACAATGACGCTCTAATGATCGAGTGAGCAGGTGCACAGACGCATAGGCACGTATCGGGACGCACGCAGCAACTTTTCCCAACGCCACCAAGCACAGTTTTAGAGGACATCTCTGCTCGGGGGCTCACAACCTTCACCTTCACCTCTAAAATATCTCTTGTCTCTGTCTGCCTCTACCTCTTTTATTCTCCACACTTCTATCTCCTTCCCCTCTCCTGTTTCTGTGTGTTTCCTTGAACTCTGAAGCCTCTGGCTGCAGGCAGTGACGGGAAAGAGAGCAGTGTCCCTCATTCCAAAGTTAATAACTTTTTAATTTAATTGCTTAAGTTCACTGTGCCCTCAATATGTATTTTTTCCCCTTTTACTCATTGTCATTCAGCACCGGAGCTCCAATTTGCCACACAGCTTTCTAGAGAGAGAGTGGGGGGGGGGAGAGACATGGGGAGAGAGGATGGACTGGTGGCAGGGGAGACAGACAAACCGTTTTAATGGATGACTGAACAAATTAAATTTGAATTCATGCAGCAGCTTTCATCTTCTGCGTGATTATTGAAAAAAGAGAGCTTTACAAACTTGACAACAGAGCCCCCTTTGAAGTAAGCCATTACTTGAGAGAAAACATCTAAATGGCGTGTTACAAGGTGAGTGTTGTTGTTTATTCCAAACAAAAATCATTTGGCAACGCTAACACAACACAACGCTTTAGATCACTGGTGTATGAATATACTTATATGTTTATATATATATGCAGATGAGACATACATGACAAATACACCCGCATATTTGGATGTCAACAGTTGTTTTTTATTGTTTTCTACGTAATTTTGCTTTGACCTCTCAGTATGACAAGGAGATGTATTTTAAAAGCAGCAGACAAAGCGTGTGAAGTGTCTATATTGAAGCCACGCGCTGCTCAAACTGAGGCGCAAGCGGCGAATCTGCAAAGGGATTAAAATGCTAATAAAACAGGCAGGATGCAATTCCTGTTTTAAGCCTCATGAAATATGCATGGCTCTGTATGAGCCATACGCAGGGAGAATGGCACACTGACATGCCACAGAGAGGAACAAGGATCATTTTATGCTCTGCTGAGAGAGTGTGGATTTAACCCCTGACACAAATGCCCAGCCATTACCTCCCTGCGAGACAAGCCAATTGATAAATGTGATTTCTATGAATAGAAATTCCTTAAGTGATCTGCACAAACTGTCATCTGCCACTGGAGCATTTTATCAACATGTGTGTTTATCAGAGGAGTGGCTTTTTTCAGTCCAGATTTAATGCACTGTATGTTCAGACTTATTTAAGGCTTTTCATGAATGCTGATGTTGAATTAAAAATGCACCCTTCGTAAAAAAAAAAAAAAAAAAATAGTCACGGGTCAAACTGTTCTGATCACCCGGCATAAAAACACAGTGTCAGTCAGACGCACACAATATGGTATATTATGGTCTTTTTGGTACCCCGGGGCTTTGATTTTACTGCATTAGCTGGATCACTGCTCATGTCTATAGAAATGCAATATTGCTACAAACAACACTGAAAAACGTTGGGCAGTAAGTGCTCGGGGCATTTAGTCTGATTACATCAACTTTATGAAAAAACACATTCTGCCTGAGCAGAAGCTGAGGCTAATCTGTGATTACAATCAAATACCAGAAATGTTCCTACTTGCTCTCCGCTTGCACAAGAGCTCTTCAGGGTTTCTATTGTGAGGAATTACACAGTTCAATCCACGACACCTCACCGCTGGATATTACAGTTTGTTCTCCAGCTCTTTTGCCTCAACATGACACGAGTAAAGGTCAGCAGATAACAGCGACAATGTGAGGTCATCACATGTGGTTCATTACATTCATAAAGGCCCCCCCCCAAAAAAAACTGTGACACTCTCATACTCGAGTTTCTGAAATATCCCATATTAGCCACGCAGAGATCCTCCAGCCGGCCAATAATACCTGCATTTGGCCATGTAATCGTATTCACACGAGGTTTGACTTAATGAAGAGGCATCTCAAGATGAAGGATTTCTTCAGAGAGAGCGTGATTGCTGCCAATGTCCTGTTTAGCGTGATTGACACTCATCGATGGCAACAGACGTGCACTTGACGTGTGGACAAACATTACAACAGGATTTACAGAAACCTATTAAGTCGGTGACATAATTGAAGTGTCACAGAGTGCATGTTAGGATGTACAGCCATGCTATGCTTCATGAGGCTGTACTTAGGCACAGCAGTGGTGAGCTAAATACTAGCATTAGCATACTACTAATGTGACGATGACATGCTAAATCAAAGTATTGAACCAATTCGAATTTGAGCTTATTTTGACCTGATGGTAGCATCACATGAAAAGTTGGGGAACTATTAATGTTTGCATAAATCAATCTGTTAGATGTTGAAAAGTGAGACTCTGGCCTGCTGTTGGTGCTACACCAACAAGTCAGGAACTCACAAGCCTCTGCAAATAGCTAGTACTATTTCAGAAGTACCAGAAGTAGCTGACAGAACTGTTTAGGGCTAGACTGGATCAACTGTTTGATATGTTTTAACTGTTTTATTGTTTGTTTCTAATCAATTCCAATCAATTCCCAAGACTACCGGGACAACAGTACTGATTCACACAGGATCATCCGGGTGAAATAAAGTATTACTTTACACTACAGGAGGAAAGAAGCTTTTTTGATTTGTGTAAGGAGTTGTAGTTATTGTTCAAAACACGGAGCTATTATATATCCTGCATGAACTTCCCTCCCTATTGCCCTCTCCACCCTGCTTTTTACATCCCTCATCTTACATTCAATAAATAGTGCTGTTGTGGGAATTATACTTTTGAGTGCTGCCCTCAACCCCGCCCCTTGTATTGAGTTGCCTATTTTCCTCTTATTTTCCTAGCATTTATAGCTCAAGCAGGAACCAGTATGTCACCATTAAAGAGGAGTATGCTGCACCATCTCGTTTTGATTGATGATTCACTGCGTGGAAAAGACTACTCTTTTGCATTCTAGTGGCTTTGCTTTTGCATCAAAGAGGATGGCTGATGTGTTATTGTCTTTGCTCACTACACCCATCTGTCCCATCACCCTTAAAATAGAGGGGGAATGAGAGTTTTAACGAAAGAAATGGTGCAATTGATCCGCCTTTTATTCTAATGGGACACAGATCACAGTCAATTACGGGTCTTCTCATCTTGTTGTTTTAGAGGAAGGCAGAGAGGGAGAGGTGGAGTGAAGGAGAGAGGGTGTTTGGCAGGTCTGTTGAGAGATTTGCCACCCAATCTATGTATTCTTGGCTTATATTGATCTCCCACGGCTTTATAATCAGTGGGTCGATGTCATCCGAAGCATACTGAAATACAGCCAGCAACGCCATTAGTAGTCAGGTTTTAATGTAACTAAGGCTTCCATACTGATCACACCTTCTTCACATGGCCTCACCATGAAAACAGACACATCTGCAGCAAATGATCAAATGGTGAATGTGAAATTATGATATTTGCTGTTATAAAATTGTATTAAAGCTGTTTTCTGTAGGTAGGTAAATTGTAGATTAAGGAAAAAAGAAAGAAGAGGAAAGAAGAAAAGACGTTTTTTCTTCATAAACTGCATTCAGAGGCTGGAGTTGTTGAACAAAAGTTGCACATCTGCAGAGATAGCAACTCAACTGTCTGTACAAATAAATGAAGTACCGTTATATAATGATGCTATTGTTTGGAGTGAAATGTGTTTCCATTGCAATGGCCATTAATACAATAACAATATGTACTCAACAATAACAGAATGTTTTTCTCTACTCAAATGTGAAGCAGTGGACGCACAGGATTTATGCAGTCATGTATTTGCATCATGGGGTAATATAATTTCCCTGATGTGAAAACATCAAATTATTTTTTCTGTCTACATAATTATTTTATGTGTTGCAGCAGTTTTCACTTCTGAATGTATAAAATCGGAGAGGGAGTTTTGATAGTGATCTTAATTACTTTGTACACCGGAAAAATAAATTATTCAACACTTTCACTACCTCATTTTACCTCAGGAGAGATTTTATGTCCGGGGGAAGATGATATTGCATTTTATTTAATGCAAAATTAAGTCTTTCCAAGAACTACCACCTAAAGAAGAGGATCGGATTAACTACTGACTGGCATATGAATGCAAAACTAGTCATTTTTATTGACTGAAAACCGCTGAGCTTTTTTCCACACTGACAAACGCACTAACTGATTTTTCTGTCCAGATGATCACAGTGGTCCCACACACACATGACAGCAGGAGTGATCACAGAGATGTTAACTGAGGAACAGATACCAAAATCAAAAGTGCCTGTTGCTGTTCCCCGTGCAGTGTGAGCGCTGTGATGTTGCTGACCTGGACAAGCAGAGGCACGGACAAGCTGGAGCCGAGGACGGACACATGTGGGAATCAAACTTTCTAGATAAACAAACCGATTAAAGACATTTTGGTTCGAGCCCTTTGAAGTGTAAAAATACAAAGGGAGTTCAATAGACTGAGTCATAAGGGTGCTTATTAAAACAGCGTCACCCCGCCAGCACAGGAAGAGGTGGTATGTTGAAATAAATTGTGCTTTTAGATGAAAACTGAAGTCCCTGAAGTCAATCAAAGGTTCAACGGGTATTAAGATGAGAAGGAAAAGTGTGAAAATGTGTGATTGAAATTGGAAATCAAATGTGATTTTCCCTATATGAATGTTTTTGGTACAATATTTGCGACCATCAACTGCCAAAGAGCAGGCCAGCAAGCGTGCTAACATGCTGACATCACGTCACATAATCCCAGTGTCAACTTGCTGATGTTAAGAAGGTATAATGTTAACAGAGTTCATGATTATTCTGGGAATGTTTGCAGGTATTGGGCAAAACCTTTGAGCTGATGATGGAGCCAGATGGAAATTTCACTGAAGTTAACACAATTCATCCACAAAATTGTTCATTTAACTCAAAACTACAAACCCGAGAAACATCGGGTCCTTTGGACACATTAGTTGTTGAGATATTTCAGTCTGAACCAAAGTGATGGACTGACCAATCAACATTGTGTTCCCTATATTCAAATGCCAAAGAGCCTTCTTTTTTTTCTTGGTAGTATTTCATGTTACACCTGAGGCATTGTAAGGTACTAAGACCTTACAATGCACATAAAACCATTGCACCTCAAAAAGTGATTGAACTTCATGATGAGACTGTATAACTAACTGCTCAAAATGCCTAAAACCAAAACTGTCCTTCCTCCGTCCTGTGTACAGAATACATGTGGATGAGCTCAGCGTGTGGTGGACCCACAAGAATTATATGCCACTCACACTGAATTATGTGACAGTGGCACCAATCGGACATTTTGCCAGTGGAAGTGTGGAAAAATGAACAAAAATGCTGAGCGTAAGCAAATAAAACAACAAGTTGGGGTTAATAGGCATCTCAGCATAGATTCAGGCCAGATTTCTGACCAAGAAAACCTCAGCAAAAAGGTGTTCTAAGAGATAAATGTTCTTCTAAATGCCTTTTCTACTTTTCCTCCATGACTTTCAACTACACCAGGGTCATAAAAGAATAATGGAAGTGTCCACCTTGACCGCAATGCCCTTTTCTTTAGATCATACTATTGTTGACTCTGCAGACTACCTGATCTACCCATGTTTCCTTCAAATAATCCTTAGTCCCTTAATTCCGTAATACCATATAATCCTTTCATGGGGAGAAGAAGTATTTCTCGCTCTGGTCATGCATAGAGCCTGCATCTCCAGCTGAAAACATAATGCTCACTTTACAGAATTTCAGGAGACCGTGCTCAGCCCCGTTTGTCCTACAAACCTAGACTCCAGCTTGCTATTGTCCCAGCCTGCCACAGTCCACAATTATATAATAGATAGATAGAGAGGCTGAAATAGCACAGTGGTAGAAGGCTAGCGTAAAGGGATTAATCAGAAAAGGACAGTTAAATAATCTCTGAACTAGAAAACCAGGCTGCAGCCACCTTTTCTTGTAAACACTTTAAAGCTGCTCTCATGCAGAAAATGTAGAACTACCAGATCATTGTACTTGTGGAAACTTCCAGAGAGGAATATTTTAACTGCTGGTTACAAGGCTATTGCAAAGTGACAAAAAAAAAACTTATTTTTATCACTCATTTTTCTTTCTTTCTTGTCCTAGCAAGACAGATAGAGGAGAATTTCTGGACTTTAAGCTTAAGAGCCAAATCCTGCGTGCAGATTCCTCTGTCATGCGGCTGTATGTCGCCTTGCTGACAGTTGCCTGCCACACAATGTGCCCAGCCCATAGCAACACTAAAGCTAATCCAATAGAAACGAAATACACATTTCTATTTTCACTTGTTATAGACGCAAGGGGACCTCACATGGCAGAGATGAGGAGAAAACGTCTTTATCCCACCGCTCAGTGCGGCTTAGCGAATATGCTTGGGAGATGATGTAGCTTCGCCACCGCCGCCTGTCCTCCATCTTTTCCCAGTTTGAAATGGGATCACTCTTGAGGAAAGCGAGCCTCTTTCTACTCCGTAGGAGGCTGCAGAAGATGTCAGGCATTCAAAGTGCCGTGGTTGATGAGAGGGGAGGTTTTATGAGGAGACAGCATCCGGCACAGAATGCGCGTGTGTGTGTTAGGGTGGGAGGGGTTGGGGTTAAGGTATGTGTGCAAGCAGAGACACCATATGTAGCTCTAAGGGGTTCTTTGCTGCATCATGCTTTAAAATCACACGTCTTAGGAAGGTTTAAGAGAGCCAACTAAACGTTCTCATCAATTACAAAGGGCCAGTATACTCTATATTCCTGTAAAAGGAGCTTTGATTCATCATGTCACAGTTCTATTTTGAATCTAACCTCCATATGTAACAGCTTTTATTCACGGAGCAAATATAATTTGGTTAAGGGAATAAACAAAAAGAATTATTCAAATACACCAGCATTGGAGGACAAAAGGCAATTTCTCTGCTTGGAGTCAGGCACCAGTTTGCTCCAGCAGTTTTTCACTGAACGTTACATTCAGAGATTTGAACACAACACATTTCACAGTCGAGTTTCAGAACATCAAGAATGTGCCGAGAGAAAAAAATGGGATTCGGGGTGTGCTATATAGCTAAATCATCTTTAAATTGATTTATAACAGTTATATACAGTAAAGTGCAAATATGCTGACAGGCTGAGCAACACACATCCTCCAAAAATTCCTTCATTGCTGCTTTATTGCATCCTGGGAGATGGCGTCTTTCTTAGGGAGCCGGTTATGGTTATGCAGGGTTACGCCGCATATCCTCCACATAAAGACACCCTTACTCTTCTTATTTAATGATGTGGAGGAGGACAGCTTCCTTTACAGAGGTGGTAGACTTGCTTTACCGGACCTATTTCCACATTTCTCTTCACACATTTCAGGAGAAAGGTCAGACAGAAGAACATGCTATCATTATCATCGTCTTGAGGTGCATTTTGCTCCTGGCAAGAGACGCAATGACTGTGGTCTGATCACTGCGGCATGTAGTCCCCCGGAGGATTGTTGAGGATCTTTGTCCACTACATGCTAGGACTTTTTGTTGCTGCTGTGGTTCTAGAGATAGGGACTAAGAATAGCATTGTGCACATAGTGTGAGGGACAGTGGAAAGAAGCAAAAGAGAGGTCAGCATCCTGTGAATCATGATATGGAGGTGGTGGTGCCATTAATTGCATACTCTAAACGAGATTTATTCATCATGTCACTCCTGCTGTGGTCATTTTCATTGTTTTACTGTATTATTGCCTCTGCTTTTAGTGATGGCAACGTGGGAAATGTGCAGTTCATTCAATAAGCAGGCAGTAATGAGGTGATACAGCCCCATGTAATGGAATTTACTTTTATATTTTTATATTTATGTTATATATTTTTTTATATTATTTATTTGTACTCGTTTGCCCTTTGAGAAACACCTAGACTACATATTTCATAAACATACTAAGGAAATGTTTTGAGTTAAAGTATGAAAATTGTCATGTGGATCATACTTAAAAGTCTTTTTTCTACTATATATATATATATAAAACAATATCTGCTCATAGCTCTTTTTCATGGTTATGTTTAAGCACTCAAAGCACATGGTTGAGGTTAGGGAAAGAGCGTGTTCTTGGTTAAATATTGAAAAATTCCACTGTGACCTGAATCACCAAATAGGACGTCTTTACTTTATCAATTTTTAACCCAAACGCTGAACATTTCTCTGACCTTGCAGTGTACCTTTGTTGTCTAAACCTAAACACAGGCAGGACTCAGGGTGCAAAATCAGAGTCAGGCAGTTTGTGTGTCCGCCATCCACCGACGCCTACAGGGTTCGTGTAAGAGAATGAAATGTAATTCCTTGGAGATATCGTTGGATGATGAGGCTTTGAGGTGCACTCAGGCACAAAGTGACTTGTGTCATTCATGGTCAATAAATGGTCAATGTACCAACTGTTAATCAGCTATAAGCTAGCGAGCAACAAAGGCAACAACTGTGCCAGCGCAGCCTCCGAACCAACCAGAAACTCCAACTCTTTCTCTCATTACCCTCTTTCCAATTTCCTCTCGTCTCTGTACATAAATGAAGTGAATTCACCAGAGACACCTTGGGCTCACGCAGATGCGACTTTGTCAATTTGTGCCGCCTTCGGTGACTTTTCCATTGAGAGCTTACGTAACGGTGGTGCCTCTGTGATTCACTTCATGTTGCGTCTGAACATGCAGTTACATTTAAGGGTCAAACCAAAGAAAATCAAAGATAATGAACTGTCTCAAAATAGATTTGTGCCTCTGATGAAGAAGAATCTCCTGGTTAGTCAACATATGCAAGGCCAAATTATCAATTTGGATGGAGTTTTGCCTGCCTCCCTTTCCACTTGTCTTTAGACCTGGAGAATCTCAGTTTCATATTCTGATCGACTATTTGTGGAAAAGCATAAATGTGC
>JBCAUF010000052.1:17953719-17965582 GCA_038406115.1 Haemulon aurolineatum | reverse complement strand
AATAAGTGCATTTTCCAAAATGACAAAACGTTCCTTCAAATTTACATGGAGGGGGCTGCGTAGGGTCAATTCGTTGTGGTTTGTTAGCAACCTGCCTGTGGCACAATATAGGAAAGCCACTTCTCTTGATTTGCAAATATATTCAGTATTTGGACATAATGCTGTTTGTCATATGCAGAGCCAGAGGAGAGTAAAACCAAAGAGAGGACTGATTAAACAGCAGCAGTTTTCAACCTCTGTGTTTAAACTGTGAATAAATTCAATTTATTAAATGACCTCCCTTCATAAAAATGTGTCATTTTCATTAGTATCTATTTTGTATTAATTTTGTTTAATAATATAGGGGGGCCCAGAGCATATTCCTGTGTACGCCCTTGCCAAAAGCCTCCGTCTCTTTCTCACACACACAAACACAGCTCAGCAAATAAATGGAAGTGGGAAAGGTAATTTCATAGAAAGATTTGTATTAATGCTTTGTAACATTAATCGCCACAATTTAATTCAGTTAAAGTGACAAATGCGGTCTGTTACTTATTTCAGCAGTTTTCCACAGCATGGTAATGGGATAATGATGCTAATGGCTCAAGCTGCTCTCATAAAATTTGGTGAAATGAGGAATGTCTTCAAATGCTAATATGTACACAGTGTTCAAAAAGTGAATCAAATGCATTTTCTCAAAGGAAAAGCGTGCATGAAGGAGGTAATCCCAAAAACGTACTAACACAGAAATAATGTAGCACGGTAAAAGTGGTGGATGGTCGCATATTTGCTTTGAACAGTATCAAGTGCAGCATAAATCAAGCAAAGTTTAAGTGTCAAGTTCACTGAAGTCTTCTCATTTCAATCTGTTTAAACCTTAATCCCAAACATTTGTATTCACTGATCGTACTGTAAACAAGCTTTCACCCAGCCTAAATGTACAGTATCTTTATCCAAACCATGTGGATAGTTGACCCAGATGTTTTAAATTTTCAAGTGCCAGACAAAATAAAGTGTCCAGATTGAACTACTGCCAGAGAAGAGAAAGAAATAATTTGTGCCAGTGTCATGAACAAATTGATCTTGCAATTATGAATCCACTTCCTCTCCCAAAATCATAATAATCTCCTCACATCTCACATCCTTATTTAAAATTCAAATTTTACTCAGCAAAGTACTTTGCTTTTTATTGTATCATAAGTTGTATTAATTAAAACCAGTGCAAATGGAGTAGGTGAACACAATGTCTTTCTCAACTGGTATAATACAATAATATCTTCTTGAAAAGTTCTGAGCTATCAACTATGTTGCTGGCTTGACCCAATCAAGACAAGTTGTTTCGTTGTTCAGACATTTAGATGTAATATTTTACACACATATATGCAGCTGTGTTTTGACAGTCACTATGTTAACAATATTACTGCATTTCAAAGCTAAATTTAGCTTAAAATCCATTTCCGGGGGATTTCTCTCCAAAAGTTTTGTGAAAACTTTCATGCTGTGAAAATTAGCATAATTTCAAGTGACAGTAGACCTGCTGACCAAGTCCCTTGCTATGCAAACATGACTCTGGCTCGGGGGTTAATGGAAGTTACCTCCCTGAAAACTAAGTGTATGTTTTGAATTCCCAATGCATTTTATGTAAATGACTGGCTAACTTCAGTTGGTCTTCCTTTCCTTATCACCCTCTTATTAATGTCAAACCTGGGGCTCCTCTGCAGGTTATTAGCTGCTTATTACCTGAAATTTCTCTTAAAATATTAAGTCGCTTCAGTTTCCTTTACAGTCAGTTTTACAGCGCAATTGTTGTAGTAAAACCTGCCGATTGCTCAAATGAAAAAAATGAATTGAACTTGTAGCAAAAGATTGATGTTGAATTTGTAATGCGGCACATGCGAATTGTGGATTTCAAGCTGAAATGGTTATGTAGAGGTTGATTTACGACCATGGACTGGTGCAATCATGCCGGAGACATGTTTCTATGTAGACTCTGTGTTGTGGCTGTGGGCTGTTTTAGTGGAGTTCTATCCCAAATCATAACCTCAAAAAAGTCCCATCAGCTTGAGTTGTGACTGTATTGTGGTGGCCAGATTTGGATGAGTTCACCCCCAATACTCCATGGTGGTATATGGGCTGGATGAAAGCAAACGTGGGCCAACACTGGGCCATCACTCAGCTGCTATCTATGCACGTCAGATGCAACTGTGTGTCCTCCTCATCCACTTTAAATCCAACCAAATTCTCAGACATGCCCTTGTGGCTGCGCTCTCACAAACACTCCAAGTCTAAGCCATGTCTGAGCCAAAGTGTTCTTTATGAAGACAGCTCAGAGCCGCGACTGAATAATACAAATCATGTGTTGTTAGGCACAGATGTTTTGTGTTAAAGATTTCCCCAACAACTGACTGCCAGTACACAAAGTAAAGACTGTTGCACACAAAAGGGGAGTGAAAAACTCCTAAACTCAACCGGTGTGAGGAAACATAAATCGTTGTGAAATCCCACCACAAGCCTCTTCATACAGGAAACTGTCTGCATTAAAGCTAATGCAGTGCACATGAAAAGCTTTCAAGCACTTTTAAATAAAACAGGACGTTATAGGAATTGATCACATGCATTCTTGACCTAGATCCCTCCACCCTCCTCCCTCCACTGCAAGCTGAAGAAAGTCGAACCCAAGCATTCTGTGGATCAGACCGAACCGGGGAAGTGCTGCTGTGTCTTACCCAGGTGGAGGGTGAGGTTGACAGAATTGGGGTGCTGGATACCATAATACATAGACTGGCTCTGCCACCACGTGTTCTCCTCGCTCCTGTGGAAGTCTGTCAGGAGGCTCGCATTGTGACTCAGGTCTGGGTCTGACGCATCACAGTAGTGGCATGAGCGCGTCGACCCTGTCTGCATGCAGTAGTCCTCGGGCGGGGAGCCGCACACGTTCGACGCCACCACGGTGCGGTTGAAGGCGACGTTCTCAAACTTGGGCATGCAGCGGCTCGTGGCACCCTCGTCGTCATAGCAGGAATCCATTGCGGCCCAAGCTTGGAGGTGGCAGTGGAGGTGAAGACAGAGAAGAAGGGCCAGGAAAGAAGGGCAGCTCACAGGAAAGAATACATCCATGTCTGCAAGAGGTCACAATCACATTTACACTTCACATGCAAACTTTCACATTCACGTGCCCTGATGCGAGGACACAAACGCATGAAGGCCTTGACTTGATAGAAGTAATCCAACGACAAAAAAAAAAGGAGTCTGAGAGCTTTGTTTGACTCCCTCTGTTCTGTCTCTGTTGAGCCTCCAACATGTGTTCTCCCTCTGTGGAGTGGAATGAAGTTTGTGCAGGAACTCCTCTCATCAGGGGCAGTGTGAGACAGACAGAGGAGGGACAGGGGTGGGGGGACGGTGGGTGCATGAAAACTTCTCCACCTGCTGGTCAACCGAGGAACTGCACCACCCGAGACTCCAGGTGTAGAGCAGACGAGGGCACAAGATTCTCATTTGACAGCAAAAACACATTCTATAACATCTTTAAATAATGTAGCGTTGGGGGTTGTTAAACCTCTGGGCATTGAGATAGTGAGTACCAAAGCACCTGCATTCACCACTTACAGGAACGCACAATATCATCGATATGGTGATAAATGCACTTGGCAGATGGCCCCAGAGCAGGACGTTCTGGTAAATGCTGACTCCAGTGATTCACAGTAGAAGACTAGAGGTGCTAAAACTGTCGGGAATATTTCAGCAGGCACGGGTCATCTCCATAAAGGGATGTCGCTCTGGGGAGTTCTGTGACCTAAAGGGACAATTTATTTGTAAAAATAGTGTGAACAAAGGCTTTTTTCAGCTGGATTGGCTCAAGGCCTCGGTATTATGAGACGTGAGAAGTGGTTTGCATATGCCTGTAATTCATATTGGCTGCTTGGGGTCCCATGTAACCCATTCATCAGCGTTTGATTAGACGTAGCTATCAATTAAACGGTGGGAAAACATGACATGAAATTGTAAGTCTTTGCAGTCATAAATACAAACAGAACTCCTTTCAATTCCAGCGAAATGGACTTTTCATTTTTAACTAATTACCAAGCAAGGCTGAATAAAAATGTATCTGGTTATTTTTTGGGGGGAACAAGAAAACTTCATCACCCTTGCTTTTGCTTTAACTCGGATGATAAATAGTTGCAGATTGGTTTTCTGTCAGTGGATGGTTTGATTAATTGCATTAGCTCGGAACTGATTTAAGACATGAGTTGATACGGAGTCTAGGACATTCACGTGGGCAAATAGCAAAGTTGAATCAGAATCAGTACCTGAGAACCTGAGTCTGAACTTAAATTCACATCATTTTGTGCCTGCTGATGCACTTTCACACGCACCTTTATGCGACTTTGGTGAGAGGGGCGTTGCGGGTCGCTGCCTCTCCTCTCTGTGCACATCTCCTCATTGATGATAGGTCCTGGTCTGTGAGGCCAACAGCTGTTTGGTATTGTATACAGGTACAAGAAGGTGTGTGTTCAGTTTACTTTCAAGTAAACAGTTCAAGTAAAAGTCTTTCAAGCCTCCTGAGTATGCATACAGTGTGCTAGCTACAGTGTCAGAGTGGAAAAAAAGGTCCCAACAAGTGACAAGTCCAACAAGTGGCCGTGGAGAGCTACCAGTGATGTGTAATGCTGCACACCCTACTCATCTTTTTATGAATGATTAAAGCGTTGCTGAATTTCATTAGAGATTTGGCACAATCATCCACAAAACCAATGAACGTTTACAGCGACAGCGCAAATCAACATCTCTACAATTTAAATAATGACAGAATCAGTGTCGACGTGGGAGTGTTTGAAATGAAGTAGCTGGAGAAAAAGGAAGAACAACAAAAGGAAATAATATGAAGACAGATAGCATGAAACAGAGCGAGACAGGTAGTGTGGACAGAGGCATTTAGATGCTGTACATTTATGATCCCTGTGGGATTTACTGCAAAGTCCCTCCCATATCTCCTTGTGATTGCCTTGATTTATTAGGGCTCTATCAGTACTCAGGCAGGGACATTGTAAAAGGGACCACATCAATTTGCAATGAAATCCTTTGCTGGCTTTGGATGAGAGCAGGTCTGCCTTCAAATCTGTTAGGCTGTATGTGGATCAGCCATTATGATGAAGAATCTAATGCCTTTGCAAACAGAGTTTCATTCATTGAGCAGGTTCATCATTACGCCACCTGCATGTGCAGAATGCTAGAACACAACTGTTGCAGGAGACGACAATGTGTTCGAACAACATGCAAACAGAGGAGCCGTATGCACCGACTTAGGAAGAGAAATGTGGGAAAATGCTGTTATACAGAAGAAAAACTGGGAAGCAGTATTTCCTGGGGGCAGCAGCAGATGAGTTTGGCAGTTGAATTGGGACGATACTGCAAATTCATCTGCAGAGAATAATGATTTTGACTTTACCTGTGACACATCCAGCAAGCCGGCGAGCCAAAGCCTTGCAAATGAAATTCAGTAAAAAGAGGGAGTCATATTCTTGACTTCAAAAACTTTGGCCAGTATTTGAGTTGGCTGAATGAGCTCAGCATGGAGCCTGCTGAAACTCGGGGGGGAAAGTCGGCAAAGCACCCAAGGGTATGCTATTGCCTGGGACCCCCTGCCGTTCTCTAGCCATTCAGACAAGTCAACCACATGCTTTCCCCGTGACACAGGAAAAGAAGATAAGCGCGTACACTCGTGAACGTCAGATTCAGCCTGTCAACATCACTCTGCTGACTTCATTCAGGCTGAATCTCTTTGAAAGTCACATGTCAAATACAAGCTGTTGGACTTAAATGCAAACACATATAACTTGTAGTTGGACTTTTTCTAAGTAAGTCTCAGCTGTATCTCTAAAGTCTACACACTAGACTTAAAAAAACAAACAACAAACGCACACTCTTTTCACATCTTTGTCAGTATTGCAATGGTAGACATCACAATGGCTCACTGTAAAGTGGTACATGTCTGTTTTTTAAAGAAACTAACTACGTTTGCAGCCGTCTGTCTGTTTTGGGAAAATTTGGCAATGATTTGTGTTTACCAGAGCAAAGCCAACTCCTTTTGAATCCCTGCCTAATCTGGTGATTGGGCAAAGTGTTTGACTGTCATAATATGCTGGTCCCACCCATTTGGCAGCTGAACGTGAATACAGACAGAATATTAATATCGAGTAGAGTTTGTTTTAAATGAGATTATTGTCAGTCTGTTCAAATTTCACACAGATTGCTTCTCATCCATATTTTTCCGCTGCTTTAACCCCTTCTGTTTTTTGCCACTTTTGTGTCTGCCACTGTGCACTTTTCTTCCCTTTGTTTTCCTCACCACTCATGTCTTGTCCCCCGGCACCATGTTATAGCTCAAACTCCACTCTGCCCTCCCACCTGTTCCTCTCCTTTTTCCCCGTGCAACCTACCTCTCATTCTCGTCTACCCCCTCTCTCAGTGCCACAGCTCCTTTAGCCTCCACCTGCCACCTACCCCTTTCATGCTGCAGATTGGTGCAGCTGGCTGTCACGACGTCGGGGTTGTTGCGCCGAGACTAGCAGGTATGGCCTCCTTTTCATGATGACACAATGTCGTAGCGATGAGTTACGCTCTCAAACAGTGATTTGATGTCACAGCTGTCAGCGCTTCACTTAGCAATGCAGGAGGCGGCTGCCATATCCCCGCAGGGAATGCGTTATCTGACAAACTAATGAGCGCTGCACAACCGCCACGTCGTCGCAAAAATCTCCCGGCATCACACACCTTTATGAAAGTCTTCCCCAGCCTGACAAAACTGTATTACATTATGTATAACAGCTCTGTTTATACTGTATAATGTTTTGGTCACAACATTGTCACACACAAAGATGAAATGTTCACATGCTAGCGAAAAATACAGAAAAAATCTTTTAGTTAGCGAAATATTATGAATGTATCGTGAAACATGTACACAGTCATTGAAGGATAATGTGGGATGCTTTTGCATTTTGCTCTTCATGGCTGTGGAGAGAGTGAAGAACCAGAGGGGAACCATTCACCCTGTGAGAAAAGTTATGAAAAAAATGAAAATAAATATACCCTTTTCAACGGATAAAAAGTGTCTGCTATCAATATTTGCCTCAAAAATGAGGCAAAAATGAGGTGCATTAAGAGAATTTCATAGCCCAGCATTTTTGAAGCTTGACACATGCAGGCTTGGAGGCAGGATATCCCGGCCGCTGCTGCATCGATTTTGATCGTCCTAAATCTGTCTCTTGTGAGACGACTCGGCTAGCTTTATCGAAGTGCAGCACTAAAACATCAGAGCAAATGCTGAATTAAATCAGATGTTAGGTAAATACTGCAGTTATGTTGTTCGTAAACACGGTGTACAAATTGCCAAATGTATGCCTGGTGAATCATTAAAATATCACAACACTGCTTTTTAGTTCATCATTTCCAGCTAGTATAAAATTCAGATATTCTTGTTAAGGATGCACCTCAATATATTATTCGGGAAAACAAAAATACATCATCAACAACTTGAATCTAGAATGAATAAAATCTCCATTATAGCCAGTTTATCCTTTGAACTAAGAAGTTGTCGGCCACAAATCCAACACACACACAGAGAGAGAGAGACAGTGTGCTTCCAAAAGGCTGGTTATTAGGTTATAATAAGTGGTTATAATAAATTAGTCAGTCCTCCAAACGACAAATTAGAAAAAGTTAATGTCCCGTTAGTGTCCTGTTGCAGATGTCCATCCTTCTGTCTTTCATACTGGCAAACCTGTTGAAGGACAAATTGAACAGAAGAACACACGACAAGACGTGCCAGAAAAAAAGGTTGTTTGGGACAGGTCTGTGCACCAGCTTTTTTTTTTTTTTTTTTTTTTTTTTTTAGATTTCCATTTTTGCAGTAGTTTAGCAAATGGAACCAATTATCCCTGAATTAAGTATCCTAAGTTGAAGCACACATTCACAACACTTCTGATGTATTATGAGAAATGAATTGAATTAATCTTTTCACATAGCGCTTTAAAATATTCAGTCATTTAAAGTGAAAAATGGCCAATCATTTGTAACCTTAGGTCTGCACAATCTTCCAGTCCATCTTGCAGTGTCGAACATGCAGGTGTCAGATGAGATAAACTAACAAGTCAACGGCTAATGCTAACGGACGAGTGGACATTAATTATGAGAATGATGTTGTTTTGGCATGAAAAAAATAAAGGCTGTCCGCTACTTAGAGTCAAAAAATGCTGGCAGTCCGAGCAGTCGCAATCATCTGTCATGTTCACTCTCGTGCCAGATAATAAAAATAAATGAATTTAGATTTGATTTCATACATAAAATTCATACATAAAAATTATTCTTAATGTGTGTGCTCCAGTGAGTAAAACACAGGAATGCTTTCAAGTTGTCACAATGCGAGGCCCGTGTTGCTGCTGCCTCTGATTTGATGTGAATATGAAAAGGACCAGCTGCAAGCCAAGAAAAACAAGTGTGGGCAACGCTAAGAAATGCTAAAAATGGACGTTTAGAGCTGAGACTTGACGACAGTTCAGCCACTGCTATTTGAGGGGATGCGACGGCGGAGTGAGTTTTTAAGTGTTGAAATGACATGTTTTATTTGCTTTTTGGATTTGACAGGTGGCGATGGCGGCGATCCTCTGGGTGCGTATGGATTGAGCAGCTTACGGTGCAGTGGTACTCAAAGCGCCGCGGTGATTTAAGTGACAAAATTCTGCACAGCCGTTGTTACACAAAACCAGAAAAGGACAAAGTGCCAAGCTCAAGTTGGATCCGAAAGCGCAGTTGTGAGGCAGAGGTAGAGTAAAAAAAAAACACACAATCACGCTCTGTCAGCGATCAAAGAAGCTGTCCACATGCTGGTAAAACAGCAACGAAGATATATAGAGCAACAAGGCTTAATGCTGAAGGCTGCCTGAGAAGTGCATATCAGAATATCATACGATTTACTGAAGTGGCAGGGGAAGTTTGTAGTGCATGCCAATGGGACAAAGCTGAAGAAGTAGTGTGTAGAAACCTTGACACATGGGTTGAAAATAAGCAGAAGAGATGGGGTTTTTTTGCATTTCACAGACGTTTATTTCACCGTCCTTTTTGCATCTAACGAGAAAATCTGAACAAGTAAATCGTTGCAAGTGCACTTATCCTATGTACTCTTTGTGTCTGTACATTTCCGACTCGAACATTGCTCATCCACTGCTGAATGTATTTAATGAGCTGTATAAAGATTAAACCTCTTACTGTAAACCTTCCATTAGCTGAGCAGTGAACAGAATTTTAAGCTTGGTCATTGCCGCCTGCATGCTTTTTCTCAACAGTGCTACTAATTTTACTGGTGATTTAACAGGAACACGTCGTTGGAAAGAGCTTTGTCAGTGGGAAATAATGTGGAGGCCTTTTACTCCTAAACTCTCCAGCTGCCCAATATAACTCACCCCACTTTGCTGCTCTATATAGTGTTAGTTCACATTGTGTCTTCCGTGTAGGGTGATTTCTCAGCTTCCAAGGCTGAGCCGAAATGAATTTGCCATTACAGCAACGGTAGTGCTGAGCAGAATAAACAGATCGAACTGCCCTCCTCGAAACTGTTTCAAAAGTTTCACGAGACCCGCAAACATGGCTATGTGACACTTTTGCACAGGGGCGCCATCGAGGGGAGAAATCTTTTCATTGATTTAGGGCGCCCAGAGCCGGACAGAGGGCCTGTAACAAACCAGGGATTGTAGATATTTATTGTGTCTGAGCTGTTGTTAAGCTGTTGTCAGAGACCCAGAATTTGCAGCCTCTCCGCTGCCCCAGCATCCTTCAGAGATTCCCTCTGTTATTGTAATATCAAAAACAAGTGCTTTTTTTTTTTAAATGGACAGCAAGGAAGGCTATATTTTCTTATCGCACTGTCCACCCACCTTCTTGAAACCAACCAGCTTTTTATTCGTGACATCCATGGGTTTAGTAATTAGTTGACTGTTGATTAAAAAAAGGGCTTTAGAGAGAAAGAGGCAATCCGGCAATTACTCAGCATATTAATCCCCTTCAATGGCTTCATTAGAATGCTCCACGCACCCTGGTTTCAAGTTTTACATTTAAATTTGACTCCAAGATTTTTACACCGCAATTTGCACTTTTAATTTGCGCCTCCCATAATTGGACATAGCTGCTTTGTGCTTCAGCTGGTTCGTAAGTGGAGGCGATGCTCTGCCCTCCCATTTGTTCGACTGACTGTGGGGGCCCCCCACAGGTTTACAAGAGAAGGAGACAAACAACTTTTATGTGGGATCCCAACGCTCATTTCCCATATTCTTTATTTCCTCCCCTCCGTCACTACTTTAATAGTACATTCCTACAGAGCAGCACGCCATGGAGGGCATGAATGAGTAAGAGCAGTCGAGAGAGAGAGAGAGAGAGAGAGTGGCTTATTTGCTATTCCATCATTTTAATATCTCCTCCAGACATAAAAAAACAAACAAACAAAAAAAAACTTTGCTTGGAATAATTATTGCAATAACAAAAAAGTTAATTTTCCTAATTAAAAAAGCATATACTTCTTCCTTATTAAAAACTAGAACATATGAATATGCAAAAATATTGTTCATTTAGAAAGCTGAACTGCTTAGCACAAGATCCATTCTTGGGGTTTGTGTGCTCCTCATACATCACATCACTGTAAGTTGCATGACGGAGCACGAGTTGCCTCATAAACTCTTTGCAGGGTCACAAAAAATCACGCTTGGAGTTGCTGCATGTCTTTGAATCACATTCAAGATGAGCGTAGAAAAACTTTCCCTCCTTCGGCGGATGAATGTGAAATCAGCCTTCTAGTGTCAAACTCTGCACACGCATCATTCTGCACAGCGAAGGTCAAACATTCAAGTGAAGTGAGAATTATGCAATATGCATATATTTCTTTGTGGTTCGGGGGGGTCTTTAAATTGGATGTTAGCTGCTGATGAAGATGATCCAAAGTAGAAAATATGCACAAATTAATCATTGGCCCTGCATATTATGTGAGCATTAATAAAAGACACAAAAAGTGTCTTCCTACAAAAACAGACAAGGTGAAAGAACATACTTTCCTACTTTTCTTTTTAATCAGGACACTTTGAGAGTACATAAGCACTCTAATTACTTTGGCTGCTTGCAACAAGGGCAAGGACTCAAATCATCATTTCACGCTTTAAAAAGTGAAAAGTGAGTTAAGAGGTGCTTTAGCCTTCACATGTCTTTCCGGTGAAGATAAACCCAGGGACAAGGAGGTCTTTTGACCGTATGGGAGAAAATTGTCCTTCCTGTCATACACACAATCTCTAACACAATCAAACACACCTTCCTCATTGCGTTCTACCACAATCTCCTCAGACAGTACATAACATCTCAAAAACTGAGGCTGAGTTCAGCACCGCTAATGAATACAAGCACACCATTTCTCTAAAGCGTGGAAAGTCAAATGACTCCAATACATCCAATTAACGTAACACCTCCATGTTACACACCTGATGGAGCGCTTCCGCCATCAAACCAGACTCCGCCGTCGAGATAACAAGTGAGGCGGTGGCACTAATATTGATCTGTGACGCATGGAGGGATAGAGGAGGGAATGGTGGAACTTTTCACACTGTTGCAGCAGATTCATTTTGTTAATGCCCCCACAGGCTCGATATGTACCGGGAATTCAAAGGAGACCCAGCAGAAACTGATTATCACCCAGTCCCGCACCCACGACTAATGGCGTATGTCTATTGTGACAGATAAATATGATTCATTCATGCCTAAAAGCTGCACCGAGGGGCTCTTTTGAGGCGTTCCATTGATCATATGTTGCACATTTCTTCCAAGTGGGCTTGCGTCTGTCTGGTTTTCCTTTATC
>JBCAUF010000052.1:17899636-17918387 GCA_038406115.1 Haemulon aurolineatum | reverse complement strand
TTTAACCAGAGTCATTATCAGTTTTCAGGTTAATAATGACAGCACATTGATTTTACAGTGACAAAAAAACCTCTCAGCAGCAGTGTTAACAGCACCAGCATACAGTATATAGTGCTGCAAGATAATTCATGGTACCACAGTAGTGTGCTGGCTGTATACATGCATCAGGGTGAGAGGTACCCCACCCATTTCCACCTCAGTCATCTGTGAAGGGCATGACTGGAAACCTGCAACAGCACATCTAATGATGAGTATGTAAAGAAATGGATGAAGAGAGATAGGAAGAAGAAAAATATTTTTCACGGACAGTGGTGGTGGACGGTTGATAACAGGGGCTGACAGTGTCCTCATATGGGATGCTAATATATTCTGGGTGAAAGTGTGGCGCTCTCCTCATTAGTAGCCTCCTAGTTTGACAGAGGTGTTGGGGTGGCTGCCATTCACCCCTGCTAATTATCCAAAGTGTGCTCTGAAGAAACCCATTTTCTTTGGAACCGAACTCCCCGAGAAAATAACGCAACGGACAACAGCATTTTCTGTGAATTATTTGTCACAGCACATTTCATACACGTCTAGGAAGCATTGATGTGTCTTCACAAAGCAACCGTCCAACGTAAGGGGATTTTTCATTTCTTAAGATCTTGTTTGATCTTCCAACTCAGTGCTCACTAAATCATGGTCAGGTTAAAAAAGAAGCAAAACGAAGGTCATGTCACTCGAAACGACAAATCTACAAATCAACTACTCATCCTCTGAGGACCATGGATGAGTTACCAAATTCATGGCCATCCATGGGATAGTTATTGCGATATCTCCATTGTTATTTCCTTCAGCGTGTTTGGTATGCATTCTAAGCTGTCAGCTGCTTTCACAGGTTTGTTTTTAATTTTACTTATACACAAGCTATTGTGTGTTCAGGCTGCAAGAACCTCAGAACACATTTCGCAATAGGAGGGTATCAGTGACTTTCTACTCTCCAAGATATGGACTTCTCACCACAATTCAGTTTCTTGCTCTGTCTCTGAATTACTGTGGTTATGGTCCGCTGGATGTGTGTGTGAGGCACCTATTTTTAAGGTAATTTGTGTTGACACTCGCTGGCACATTCATCCTCTTTCCCTAATGTGTCACAACCTTTGTATTTCTCTATCTTGAAAGAACAAAATGGTGCCTTACAAAAATGGGAATGGGAGAATTAAGGAATTGCTCTTTTGAATAGGGGCCGGCAAAGAGTTAAAGCCTGACTGGCATTGTTACGCCCTGTGCCTTAATCATTTCAGAGGGATAAGTCAAACATGAGATGAGTTCCCATATCATGTGAAAATAAATAAATAACACAAAAAGGGCTTTACGTAAGATCATGAGTAGCTCTGAATGATGAAAAGAAAAAAATCACATACATGTGGGCAAAAATAAATGTCAAATATGTGAGGATGATGACTTCATTCTGTATGTTCAGATGTTACTGCAGCATAGCGTCAAATGTGTTTGGAGGTATTAGCTACTGTTCCTGCATTCTACAGTAGTCACTGCTCAATGACGTCAAACTACCGTGACATGCATGGCAGAAATGCACATCATGCTATATTTTGCATATCATAACATTTATCCTCCGATACTTAAAGAAGACTGCATAGCTTTTTTCAGAACAGATGCCACGGTGATAAAAGAGAATGACACACTGCATGTCTTTGCCATGATTATCTTCGGTCAGTCACTTTGAAGACATGCAAGTGAATTTCTTTTTTTTCTAAGAAGATGTTAAGTTAAATGGTAGTAGAAGAGTCAAATATTGTATTGCACAGACACATTTTGTTTATGTAAAACTAGAAAGTGGTTAACAAGACATTATAATGAATGTCTTTTTGGTGTTGTTGTTGTTGTCTGTAAATACCAAGAGAGAACTGATATTTGTGATATTGCATCAGCTAGCTAGCTTTTTGGTTGCTTCATTGTTAACTCCAATCCATCCATCCCCAGTTAATAATGGAGCAGAGATGAGTTGTAGACTATTTACTCTGTCACCCACACAGCCTCTGGTGTGCATGCACATTACCTGAAACCCCATTACATTCTAAGATGTACTCAAGAAGTGAAGAGTGAGACAAATAATGGCATTGGAGCCTTAAAGTGAACTGTGAAACATTGGACAATTTGGTAATGGAACAAATCTCAGCCATGAGAGAGAAAAAGGCAAATTCCAGGAACAGAAAGGTACGTTGTTAAAGAGTTCAAACAAAGCCGGGCCAGTGGAGGAAATTGGTATAGAGAGAGGAACAAAACTGTTCACAGTGGAGGCCCTCATACACTCATACTTGGAGTATATGTTGCCATATGTTAAGGCATTTTGTCTGCCAAAGGGTATTAAAATTGGGTTTGTTAGAGAGAGAAAAAAAAGAAGCATATTGAGAGGAATTTTGGCCATGCATATAAAGTTAGATGATCTTAAATTAATTTTATTCACTCACTCATTTAATGGCCTATAACAAGTGGGTCCTTTTGTTACTGTCCATAACATTAACATGTACCACTGAGTTAGATTCCTTTCACTGAAATGGATGTCGCAGTAATGGTCTACTCTCTATTGTGCTGAAATAATGGGCTTTTTATGTTTTTATTTGTATGAGTTGTGGTATGCTCCCCCCCCCCCCACGCCCCCCCCCCCCACCCCCACCCCTCTTTTCTACAGAGAGTGGTGGCTCATGCATAAGAACATTTCAGTGATGTCCTGTTGATCAGTACAAGAATGATTAAAACATAAAGCTTCAATAAAAAGCTCTTTGTGGGGGGGGAAAGGGACATTTGATTTCCACTCCATCACAGCTCATTATCCACCACTGACGGGGTTGTGCTTTCCTGCAGAGAAGTATAAATAACCCTAAACACTAGGTCTGACTGAAAAAAATAAATAAAAATTGTTGACATGAATGTTCATCACCTTCTCCTTTGCAGCAAGGAGGGGCCAAGAGGGATGGAAAGAGAGAAGATGCAAATACTCTCCCAGGTGGTGATGGGCTGCTCAGACGAATGTTACTCGTGTGTTCACTCAAGGGGAAAAAGAGCCAGAGGTAAACCAATTGTGTGACACTACAGGCAGTTCAGGTATGGAGAGGGCACTTGATGAGGTATGATGGCCCTTAATTCAAACCTCATCAGGCAGTTGGATTGACAGCCGCCCTTACACAGTGTTTGACATCCACTCGTTCCACCACCTTGCTCAGGTCCATTCAGAAATGGAGCAGAGGGCTGCGACAGCCCACAGTGAAGAAAAATCCCAGAGTGTATCTACGAAGCCAATGCAATCGCTGTTTTCATAGAAACGTTTCAAAGTGTGCAGCACATTCGGTTCTCTCAGCATGGAAAGCAAGTGCAAATTAAGGGATTAACAAAAGGAACAAAATGGAACAATTATGTGCAATGGGAATGCACAGAGTACTCGCCAGTGAAACAGATGCTCACATCACAGGTAACATCACACCTGGGCAAAAGGAACTTAGAAGTTTAATCAAGCCAGTGCAGTGTACTGGTGCAGAACATCACACCTCTGTCTTTTACCCAACTGAGCCGAGTGAGGGAAATGAAATCAGCAGGCTAGGATGTGGGCTGTCTGTAATCAGGTTTCACCGCCCTTCCCTATCGACTGCTGGGTCAAGATCATATAAGCATGCTGCTATGTCTGCCCACCATCCTGCCTGTCTCCCTTGCTTGCCCTCTTTCTCAATTTCAGTTTCTCTGCTTCCCTCTCTGGTGTGCTGCTCTGCTTGTTTGCCTCGAATGTACCAGTCAATGAATATAATTCACTTTTGGCATCAATCAGAGGGTGAATGTGATCCAATTAGATTTATTTCAGCTCACATTTCATTATAAACAGTGACAGAATAAAGCTCCATAGTGTGAATATTGCATTGTGTTATGAACATTAGACTGTAATTTTTGCGATTAAGTAGACAACACATTCCTGATGAAACCTTGAGTAGTATTCATGCAAAATTTCAATGAGAGCATCCTATGTCCCGTCAGGGGCTATTTCCTTGAGCATTTTCATGTCGGAAACCTCAAAAGAATTAATTTCTCTTTTAAGAGCCACCCTATCAACAACAATAGCAAGTATGTGTGATAATATACCTTTTGTGGTACTGTGTTTGCAGCGAGGGATTTTATAGTGCACAGGAGATGACATAGAGTCAGCATGTAATGAGCCTTGATGAAACTTAATAGCAGTATTGTGAGATGGGGAGCGCTCCATTTCACTGTGATGGAAGAGCCTGTCTCTTAAAGATCCATTTGTGTCTTACCAAGGTCAGCATTTTGTCTTTAATGAGAGTAATCTTCAGGAGGTGCAGTAAATACTGGAGCTGCCACCCGCACTTGAATATACATGGACATTAATAAATGATATTAGTGACACACATAATGGACACGTACAAATGGCAGCACATGTCCGTGGGGCAACATCACATTCACAATTAGTTGAACAGAAAGTAAATTTTGAAAGTTTCTAACTGGGTTTTCAAAAGTTACAAAATGACTTGAGAGCGTATAATGAATATTTTGCAATAACAGCCTCAAACTCAATATATTTGCAGAGTAATGCTCGCAATTTTACAAAACATTGATGCTGCGTGGAGATTCGAGACTGTCATAACCAGGAGTAGAATATCTGATTTGTTCAAGAAACCTCAAATATTGCAGTCATATGAAGGTGGAATTAGCGTGGAATTGCTAGCGCTTTATGAAACCACTTGGTGTGCATGTATGTCTATGGACACAGTTAGTTAGACATCCAATTTAACCCTGCACCAGGATGCTGCCGTGAGCCTTGACTCTGTGAAAATGATGTGTTATAACAGACAGCATACACTGTAATGCAAAAGCATGCCTGAATTTAATACTGTTGTCACAATGGTAATAATGTAAATTCTGCACAATATGAAGCCTTACCTATAATTCCCTGTGAATCAAGGGTGACTTCGACATGAGATAATGAGATTCCAAAAGAGCTCCACTTATCTGACCCCATTTGCTACTGTTCAATTTCCTCTCACTAACCTATGCCTGGGAGGGTCTTGGACCACAGGACTTGGAACAAGAGATATTATGTATATGACTATATTGATGAGAAAATCATTTCACCTCATGTCAACCCAGACAAAGACTCCCCAGCCATGCAAGCAATTCTGTGAGACTGTACGTTGAGAGATTATTGGATTTTTGTTGTTCCTGGAGCTTCTCATGCTAACATCATCATGCTAGCATGCTCAAAATGTTCATATGCTGATGTTTAGCACTAAATACAAAGTACAGCTGAAGCTGAATGGAATACCATTAGTTTTGGAGATAGTTGCCAGCTTTTCCTCCATTACTTATAGTTTTAATGTCTGGGGACAATGAATATCCGTACTGAATTTCTTGCTAATCCATCCAATATTTGTTGAGATATGTCAGTCTGACCTGGCAGTGGATCGGCCAACCGACCAACTCGCATCGCTGTCTCTCTTGTTAGAATAGCTGGCAGGGGATGCAGAGTTATGTGTCCACTTACAAAGTCAAGTGCTTTGGGACGTCCTACTGTACCAGTGTAATTTGTTTTGGAGAGAGGTAAAAACTTAAATAGAGCCTTGTAGTTTTTCCCCCCAAGTGCAAAGTCATTTTAAAGTTTCATGTTTCTCACATACTGTATACACATAACCCTCCAGTCACCGCCAGTGTGTGGTCCATATAAAGACATGTATTGCTCCTGCTTCCAATTTGCATCACTGTCTGCCACTACCATCATCAACACCACAAATATCTCAGTAACCTCTTTTATCAGCATGCAGGATTCATTCATTTGATCGGAGTTTATTTATCTACTGTAGCATCATATACCACAGGCTCTTTTAATGACAAATCAATAAATTACTTTGAACTTTACTCAGGTGATTTATTTGTTTGTTTAAATTTATGCAATGAACTCTCCAAGCCATGGCTAACACGTTGGCTTCCCCAGCTGACAGGTTTGCAAATAGCACTCAAACGGTTAATATCCTGATGAGTGTGTTGTGAGTGAACTAGTGACCCAGCTTTGCTGAATAAACAGGACTGTCTCTTGGGCTCTGTTTATACCACTGTCTTCCAGACAAAGAATAATCAGCTTAGGCAAACAAGGCGTCACTTTCTGGGATAAACTTTAATGATTCCTCACCTCTGAAAATCATTTCCTTGTCGATCACCTCGTTGCCTGTTTTCATCAAATTATTCCATAAGAGTATTACAAAAGGTCTGTGTGTGCTGTGCATTGTGTGGTATGTGTGTTATTTTATTTGCTTTATTCTGTTGACTGTTTGATGTCCCTTAAAGAAACGCTTCTTAAGCTCATACCACGTTTCCTTAAGGGGAGCAATAAGAGACAAATCACTCAAACATTATTGTATATAAACAGACGTTATTTTTGTACTCGGCTGGCTAAAGCAGAGATGTCAAGGTTATTCTGTCCCTGAGGCTTTTTGCCCACAAAATAAATCTGCAGGGTACCCACTAAAATCTTAATCCCACTACAAAGAGTGTGTGATAACATACTGTATTGTGGAAAGTGACTGGAGAAAACCCTGTTTATGTGCAGCAATTTCTCAGCCCAATTATCCTTGAGAAAACTTTAGACCCTTACAGAATCCAGCCTCAGTGGTGTGAGCTACTGCAGCACGGCACCACCTATGAACTTCACGTGCGCTATTGTAGTTCAGTGTGTGTACATTGTATGGAACTGTATCATCTAAAACTTATGAACACATGACACGTGTGTCAGAGATCTAGTACTTTTACGTTTTTGTCATCCAAGTTTCTTATTTCTCAATTCATGAAACATTTTAACTGAAGTTTTCCTTATTGTTGATATTAGAGATCAAAAAGAAAACATAGGCTATTATCTTATATTGTCATATATTGCTTATTATATCAATACATCTCTACTTTAAATGTGATAAAGCATGCTCTCATACAATGTGGCCTAAAGGTTAGAGAGGGCTTATGACCAGGTGGTCTCTGGTTTAATCCGTGCACTGGGAGAAAAAAATCTGGAGCGAAGGAAGTAAGGCGTGCTTGCCACCACTGAGGTGCCCTTGAGCAAGGCCATAAACCCCCAGCTGCTCCAGTGGAGTTGCTGAGTGGCCAACAGACCTGGCCAGCCTCCAGGTATAAGTATGTGTAACAGTGTGAGGGTGAAGAGTGCATTTCTGAAAAAGAGACACTTGTTTTGAGACCATGGATAGCTGAATAAAGGTTAACAAAATAGCAAGGAAAAATAATACTCAAATTCTATTTTTTAAGTTGGAGACAATGAACAAAATGCATGAAAATCTTTGTTTTTCTAAGAATTTCATTGGTTCAAATAGACAGATAGTTTCGGTCAATGAAATCCAATAGATTTAGTCTGATCCGGAGGTGAGAAGATCAAAAAGTGTTAAGATCTGAAGCTAGTAAGATCAGCTTAGAGTGTCACCATGGCTGCAAAACCACCTTTAAACGAGGCAGCGCTCACTCCTCCCAGACTACCTACCTGTCACCTGAAGCGCCATCAAACCTGCTGTGACAAACTGACATGAGAGGCATCTGGAAGCTGTCTTCCAGCCAGACAGCCATGTCATCTTATCCTGCTCTGGCATGGCATTCAGGAAACCAGGGGATTAAACCCAACATTAACTTCACACGCAGGGAGCGTTCCAAAGACTACTCTGCATGATAAGACGGTCTTGTGACAAGTGGTGTTTGTTTATGGACAAGTGGTGAACAAGGTATACTGACTAGTGCCCATAAGCTGCCATGTAATCAATGAGTCTCATCACCAAGATTATAACCATTTCGGATGAATGACAAAATATAATTACAAATTCATACAATTATTTCTTATTGATATTTTAAGGAGGCAAATAATGATGTACAATGAACATAACTAAGATTAAGTAATATGGTACTGTATACTCAATCATGTAGTCTGATTGCTTTCTATGTTTTCTATTTTTTTTTTATAGGTTTGTGATCTTGAATTGCAAACCAAACTGCAGACACACAACACTGTGAGGACATAATTGCTTTACTGCTTGCTAACCTTTGATATCTCCGCTCCACCGTAAACTCAAAAAGCTGCCTGTAACTGGAGCATTTCTACACACCTCAGCACAGTACCATGACATTGCAGCTGCCGCTCTTCTCTCCTCAGCTTCACTTTCAAACCTCAACTCGACTTTTTCCATTCAGGGAAATCTGCCATCTCTTCATATTTACTCCTCCGCTGTACACCACCAAATATCCCCAATGAATCCTGAGCTGTGTGCTTTTGAGGATGCCCATTATAACATGCTATAATTAGCACTGCCTGTTTTTTTTTCTCTCAGTCCTGCTCCCAGACCTGTCTTGAGTATGAAAAATAATATTTATTTTACAATATATCCCTGGGAATGTGCCCTCTTGGTTTCTCTCTTACTTGAAGACTACTTGTATTCTCAGTGACAACCCTGCTGTGACTCACACCCAGACATCCAAGAGAGTTTAATCCCACACAACCAAATTCTGGACATGGTCTGTATTGCAGGACATCCCCCGAGGGATCAGGGACTCCCTCTGGCACTTTGTCCAACTTCTTGTCATCTCCCATCTGCACTTCCCTCCCCTTAGCTGGCCTCCCAAAATATTCTTAAGCCTCTCAAAATTCATTGAACTTAAACAAATTATCTCAAGACCTCTCTCACTCCCTCAACCAGTTGCCTTGAGCTGGTTACATCAAACTCAGGAACCTGGCGTTTGCATGAAGCAGCCCTATAGCCTTTGGCATGACTCACAAGGCAGTTATAGATCTCACCTCCTCTCACTCCAGTCATCTCCTCCTCTCGTTCCATATTGACCGAGTGATGTTCTCACAGTCAGCTCTGGCAAAGCAACTATCTGACTCCCTTACAGTGGAAATACATCGTAAGTGGGAATATATCTCACAATATGCCACATTTACATTTTGTTTTAGCCATGTCAGCAGCCCTGATCTAGGAATGACAATGTCTGTCAGTCAGTTGGTCCATAGCTTTGTTCCAGACTTAAATATCTCAAAAACTATTGATACTAAATTCTGTAGCAGAGGACGAATCTTAGCGACTTTGGTGATCCTCTGATTTTTTCTCTAGTGCAAATGACATTGCCACATACCCATGGCTGAAAACCTTGCAATCTCATTGCTTTTAGTTCAGGATGGTTTATTACAGCGTATTCCTCCATTTTGGCTGCTTGCTAATGCTGCATCGAGCACATGAAGCTCTCTCAGGGCAGGAAAAGACATAACAGACAGGAATGAGGTAGTTCACCTGGAGGTCCAGGGCATTTTTGTTTCTGAGAGTGCAGCATGTTTCCTGCTCCAGCAGCACAGTGACACCATGTAAAAGAAAAGCGCAATGTTTGGTAGTAGCTGTTAGGTTGTGACAGGCAGCGCATATACTCTGCTGGAGAAGACATATCAAGGAGAGTTAACACGAGGAACAGTGTCACATGCATGCAAGGTAGCTGAAGTTGAGGAAAAAGCTTTTTTTTTTTTTTTTTTTACCTGTATTTGCAAAACTGACATTAAATCAGATTATTACATGTTTAAAATTGTGTTAAATTTATAATAAACACTCACTCTTCCAGTTTGACACTGTTTGTACATTTTTTGAGGATCTATGAGCCAGACCAGTATCATATGGTGCTCCTGCTTTTTACTGTCTCTGTTTAATTTCCGACATGGTTTTGATGTTTTGTTGATAATCTCATTTAAAAACAAGTTTGAGTCATAGGCCTTTGATCATTTGAAAATCCTTTTAACCAAAAGATGCAGGTAAGAGATGCTTGATCTCTCGACACACAGCGATGTTGAACTTCTCCAATGGGAAAACTGATAGACCATCTGAGCTGGATAGTAGCGTCACATTTTTTTTGTGCTAATAGTTTACCAAAAAAAGAAAAAAAAAAAGAAGAAAGAAAGGAAAAAGCTCTTAATGGCGCTGAATAAGAGCCTCCCTGGGATGTGATGAACAAAAGTGGTGCCATTTTTATTAGATGTGTTTTGAAGAGCCATCTCCAGGGTTACGGTGAAAAAAAAAAAAATCAAAACAATAAAAGATTGCTAAAAAAAAGGGTTGATAATTTGAGTGAGAATCCTTTTAAACGACTAGAAATGCACTTATCTCTGATCCTGCTGTTCAAGTAAATTAAAAGTGCAATTAGGCACACATATATAAGCACACATGATTGCTCATTAGAGTTTGCAGCTCTTTCTGATTTTCCACGTGTCACTGTGAATAGGCTAACTGTAATGTTATTTGAGTAAAACACTCTGAGTTAGTACATTGTCGGATCTATATGAAGTTTTATCATAAAGTCTTTTGCCAGACTTTGACGAAATTGCCTATCATCAAAGGGCATCCGGCCATCACATGTTTTTCTCACTATGCTGCAGTACATACAATAGGCAATGAAGCTGAACAAAAGAAAGAAAGATTTGGATCTATTGCATTGCCCTCACTAGTCATAGACTTATATATTTGCTTCTATGTTTTATTCTCGACTGTAGAATCTTACAGTACTGCTCTCATACTCACACACAATCTACTTTCAGTCCATTGTCCTGCATATATACTTTCCTTACTAAAGTTTTTAACAATGAAACTGGCACATTAGTAACAATTTTGTGAAACATTTCCAAAAACACATGCATTTGCTAAAATAAAACAGCCACTGAGCTTGAAAGTTCCTCATTGACTTTGGAAATAGCAGTTGGACAAATAATTCTCAGAACAAGACCCACTTATTTAAATGAAACTCGGGAGCTCTGCATGGGTGAGATGGCAAAGACCCCGGACAAAAAGACTGAACGAATGTCAGCTGCCTGTGAACGTAAGAACAAAGCAGGTCACAGCTTCGACTGTGAAGGCGTCACAGTCATTGACCAGGAGTCTGTGGACAGTCGGAGGAGGATCAAGGTCCAATTTACACCCAACACGAGAGGCCCTCTTCGAACAGAGCCAGGGCTTATGAGCTGCCCCCCTAATACGAACTACTGTTGTCACATGACCAAAATTCCACACTCAGGTCACGAAACAGCAGAAATGAAAAATGTAATGACAGAGATAGTTCATTACAAGAGAAGCAGAAAATTGCGAGAATCATACAAGAACATCAGTGCATGAGTTACTGAGAAGTTAAATGCAGAACTGAACAGTGTTTCACTAGCCTTGAATAAATCTGTAACTTACTTTTGTCCTTTTGTCTGCTCCCTCTTGGCTCCACCTTTTCTCTTTCCCCCATACTTGGGCTGCTATTTTTTCTCCACATTGACATTCACATGACGTGTATGTGTGTGTGCAACCAATGGCGTGATGACACCGTACCATCAGGTTAAAAGTAAGTAGTGTAAGGACTGATGGTACTAAGAAACTGCAGCTGCCCCTTGATAATTTTGCTTTGATTTACTGATTTCATTTCGAAATTTCTACAGTGGCCCAACACTCCAGTTCAGGTCATCGGGAATTCTCCAGTTCCCCCGATGGCCAGCCCAGGCCTACGTGTGACACTGTAATTTTCTGTAACCATTCATTGACTGTTGTTGTTCCTTTACTTAACGAAAATGCATCCAACGAGCTTAAAATATTTGCTAGGCGTGTACACATTTTTAAGCAAACCTCAAGGCAAACAGAAAGAGAGCTCACCTGTAGATATTTTGCTTATGTAACCCAAATTGCTTAATTTATTTGAAAAGTTCTCAAAGAAAAAAAAAAAAGAAGTTTTTCTGTGTCTTATTGCGTCCTTTATCTTCCATGTTTCTGGTCAATAAATCCCATAAAACTTTAATACCCAACTGAGTGTCAGGTGCTGTGGCTGGGATACACAGATGTTTTGCATTGAGGGTTATTATTGAAATCGCTTGAGTGCTCTCAAAATGTATTTGCCTGAAAGTCCATGACCCAGAGGTTGAATGCAATATATTAAAGTATGTTGATTGTAGCTTGTGGATGCTGCTCTTTGTATTTATTGTTGGGTTTGGGGTTTTTTTTCATTGTCACAATTTACAGTCCCCTTAGACTTTTTGCCTCACCGGTGTGTTAGGTGTTTTTCTATTCTCTGTGTTGCATCAGTCATATGCCAATGAAAAAATAAATAACTTGGGACACTGGGACAGCTGGTTTTTCTTTCGCCACTTCCCTTCATTCTGACGACTGAGGGCTGTGTTTGTGTTTGCAACCCACTGGATTTTTTTGTTGTTCATTTTCTCTACACCCTTTATCCAAGTACTCATCCACTCATCTTTCAAGCCTGCTTTAAAGTCTTTTTGTTGTTTTCCAAAAGCCTGTGCAAACAGTGGGGCTGGAATAATTCATATGGCAACTGGGATGCATTTGGGTGTAACACTTCCTCGGGCTGTTCACCATCCACCATCCTACCTTTGTGTTCCAAAGAGTTTCCTGAGCATGCAGCTGGAGAGTGAGATACCCGCCAGCTCATTGCCTCATTCTCCTGTCCTTTTCTTGTACTTTCCCTCTCTTTGTATGTAGTGCTCCAGTTCCTGCTCAAATCACATTGTTCCTCTCCAATTCCACTGTTTGGCTGCTAATTTCTACATAACTCTCATCATTGTGCAGCCGTCCACAGGTAGAATTTATTTTCTGTGGCTGTTTGTTTATTTTTTTTCCTTCTTCTTTCTTGCATTCAAAAAATGATGTTCTTCATTTATTCCCAAATAGATAACAAGGGAGTAGTAAGGAGCAACCTAACCCTGAAACAAATGAGCTCTTATTTATCAAATACCAGACTAACTCTGCTCTAATTGTGCTCACTATGAAGAGATGACGGTGTGTGTTCATGCTTTATTTGGCTCAGTATACTCTCATTGTAGCCAATCCAATCATCTGCAAGCAATAGATCAAAAGAGCCAATATGAATAGAGGTCCCGTGTTATTGAGTCATAAATTAAATACACATTTCCTCAGCACTAAACAGGACCTTGTATGTGATGCATCATGGATGTGACCAAACCAGTAAATCAATTTATGGCAGTCTTTCACAACATAGATAGAGGGAGCTAATTTATTCGCGTGCATGCTTGGCTACTGTTCCAATACTGAGATAGATACAAGAGGATAAACACTGTCATCCACAAGTAATCGTTCAGTTTAATCGGAAAAAGATTCTTATTGTGTTTATTTTATTTTTCTCTGTGTGCAAATGCAGCTTTTGTGCTCAGGAATTAAACATTTTTGTCTTTTTCAGACAATGTTTCAGATGTTTTGAACCAAGATAAAGTCTACTGTATAAGTAGGGTTATACTTCATCGGTCAGCAGCACTGAAAATGGTGGACAGAAATGACTGTCTGTCAAATAATAGTTTAATGTTGCACTTGACTAATGACTTAATTCATAAATTAATAACACAGTATAATCCATATTGCATTTATATTGCTAAGCACATCATTACATCATAATGTTGTGCAGAAAGCTGTGGTATATGAAACACCATCACAGTTCAATTGATACCCTCTTATCAAGATTTTCCTCGTGCCATCCATTAAGACTTCCTTGTCAATTCATGCATCCCATTTAATAAAGATTTCTCCTCGCCTCACGTCTCTGACAGATCGTCTCTGCAAAAGGTCACAGGGGGTGGCAACTACAGAGAGAGGGTCCATGGAAAATATCTTGCATGCACCGTGTTGCATTCATGGTTGAACCATACATCACATACATCATATTCTTCTGCAAGGATTAGACAGCCTAGTCAAACAAGAGCCTAACCCTTCTAAGAATGATGTCCTGAAGCCATATTGCCTTTGGTTGGATTAATATTGGGGGTGAAAGTTGGACTGAAAACCTATTAGTTAGAATTGCAACTAAAGGCAAACTAATAGCCGGAAAGTGGAACAGCAAGATTCAACTATGCAAAATAGGCAGCAGTAGATGTTGATAAGGTGACATAAGGTGAGTTTCCATCCTCCCAGTTTGTGGATTTTGGTGGAAAATTTAAATTTGAACAACCCTTGACATATCACAAAAACCTTTTTATGCTTGATTGAGTTGGAAAAATTGGACTGATGCTTGAGCTTCACTGAAAAAAAAAGAAATTATGTCATCTCATTGTGCCCTCTACTTTTACAATTGAATAATGGCACCCAACTGGAGAACTGGTGACATACAAGCATTTATTTACTTTTTGCAGATTTTATCAAAATTTGGTTAAAATTTGTGCTACATTGGATGGAAATCTAGCTACGTACAATGATAAGTGGTGAAATACTGTAGCTGGAAAGCTAATGGTTACACGGCTGAACATGCAAGCAAGCTAGGCATGTTCTCTCTATACTGGGCTATTTCCTCCCCCCTGGCATTTTGTTCACAGGGTTATGCATCATCATCATTTCACTTATTATGTAATTTGAGGAGACTTGTTAGCTCAGTGCCTAACAGGACAGTGAGTTCACACATTTTATTCAAGAGACTCATTTGGAAATCAACTAATAACTGTGCAAAAACCATGCATCTTTTGTGGAGCAGTTTATATATATTATTATATCAAGAGACAATATATTATAGCAAAGAAGAGTTCAAATAAAGGGACTTCAAATAAAGAGATGGAGAGATGCAGCGAGACAGACAGACATCTAGGCCTACACGTCATCCTTCCACATAAATTGCCTCTTCAGGGTGAGACACACAGACAGAAAGATAGCCATATGCAGGTCTTACAGCCTTCCATATAAACTGCCTCATCACAAGTCAAGATATCGGCTGAGAAAAATCTTTGCAAGAGTGGTGAAAGTAAAATGATCATGTCCAAGTGGAAAAATGCAGTGAGACTAAAAAAAACATTTCAACTAAGAGAATATTGAAATAGATGAGGCTTTTAAGATGTTGCTTTGTCTGCTGGAGAATATAAAAATATATATCAAGATTAATGTGTAATTCATCTAAATATGTAAGTGTCTGATGAGTTTGTCTTCTTGGAGTTAAAACAATTTATTTTTACATTTTTAAAAAGAATTTAAGTCATGCACACAAACCAAGTCTTTCTAAAAAGGAAGTCTGGGCCTATGATACAGCCCACGCCTCACTGTATACATCTTCACCTAACACAAAACTTCCCAGCATGAAAGACAAAACATCTGGCGCACCATGCCAAGCCAAGACTTTCATTTAGGAATATGATTGAGGGGAGGAACACAGCCAAATGTGTTTTTAGACAGTAGTAGGTGGACGTCAGTCATGTTCCAGCCCCTCCCTGTGCTTAGTTCTTTGTGGGAGAGGCTGAGTAATTATTGCCTTGCTCCAGAGCAAGGGATTGGCTGTTGGCTACCCCTCTCCCTCTCTCCCTGTTGCCCTGGCAATGCTGCACTGTTATTGATAAAGTTGATAAAGAAATGCTTGGGCATGCACCTGACAGATTAGACCTGAAATCCCCTAGGTGGGGAACAGGAGCAGCCAGACAGCATACACTAAGTCTCCTGACAATCAGCAGCTCACAGAGAAGTTTGGCTCAAGTGCAGGGACTGGGAAGAATGTAATTTTCTGTCGATTTGTTTGCTCTGGTTTGTCTTGTTGACAATGCTGCTTTTAGATAAATGTTTTATGGCATATCCAGAAGCTGAGAGCCGAAAAACGAGAGCTTTGTTCGTAATGTCAGCATTGATTAGTCACGAATTATGTACTGAATGGCATTTGAGAAACAGACTATGACGTTTGACCAAACTGAAGTTCCAATCATGTCCCCACCCATCGGCGATGAGGACTTTGGAATGCGAATAGTGTAAAGCCATGTGATTATTCTTGTAACTGCACACATGGTGAATTTGTAAAAGCTTTCCCTTAGGCACTGCATTTGATGGAATCATCTGGCTGCAATGACTATACATTTGGAGTATAGTGAAAAAAAAAAAAAAAGTCTGGAAAGGTTTCAATGTAAATTACAAATTTGAATGTATTATAGGTAGTGCACATCATTAAAAAAATGTAATACTGCATTACAATTACTGTATTTAACAATCACTGTATTTACCTGTATTTTCCAACAACAGATAGTGTCCAGTTCAAACCAAAAACCCAGACTACAGTTAATGCATTGCACAATCAATACATCAGGCCACATTAAAACAGAGGTCTGAGCCTGACGTGCAGCTGCATTCAGAACTTTGTGTGCAGAATCTATTTAACTTCAGGAACTTGAACTGCCACAGATCCATGAGCAATAATGAATCCATTTCACTTTCTGGTGAGAATCCAATTAAAGTCCTCCAATCTATAAATTAGATAGGTATTTCACCTGTCAGTCAAGCTGTCACTTTGATGACATGGTTAGTAATAGTGGCTCTCAGGCATAAATATTAGAATTCTAAAATGGCTGCAAAATTTGCAGAAATTCAGTGCAAGTGCCTCCAAATATAACTCTAATGGAGAACTCGGATAACCTGAGAGATGAAAGAAGGTGTGAGGTGACCTTTGCTTTATTTGTCCCTTTGTCAAGCATCCCCACCTTAATTAAGTATCATTGTGCGGATGACTGGGAGGTTGACAGAGCAAATTTGTTCTCGGCATGTGTGTAACGTCCACAGGGATTTAGAGGATGTGCTACTGGATTTCCACACAAAGCATGGTAAAAAAAACCCTGGAGTGAGAACTGTTTGAACAGCCTCTTTATGAATACTTTACAAAAAGACACACAATATTCTGTTTAGCTACCAAAGATGAGGTGAAACAAAACAGTGCTGTTAGTTGGATTATACATGTATTTATTTGAAGGGATGGGATAAATAGTTTACCATAGTAAGCATTAAATGGAAACGGACAGAAGGTGCCACCTGCTCATCAGAATATCATACACACATATTCACACACCAATGGCTATGTTACCAGGAGGAGAGGGGGGTTCAATGCCTTGCCAAAGGATACTTTGCCATGTAGACTGCAGGGGCCAGGGATTCAACCGCCGACCTTCTGAATGTTGGATGACCTCCTGAACCACAGCCGCCCGCCCCAAGGAAATGTATAATGATGCACTCGAAGTAACACCTCAACATCTTAACACCTTAGTATAATGCAGCGCTTTAGGAAGAGTGCCTGTAATAATTATCAGTTACCTGCAATTCAGCAGCAAAACAAGTTTTTCAGTAGCTAGTTAGTAAGCAGGTGCAGTATATGGAGATTCACAGATACTGTATCAAGGAACTTGTTCATTGTAGCCAACACCCCGCTCCTTGACATTAGAGATATTCAGCGTCTATTTGTTAGCCGTTAACAGCTATTTCCTTCCCTTACATTTTTCTTGATGTGAAAACCAGAGGAGGTAAATTAGAGCAAAGAGGACTGAGCAATTCGTCATACCTAAACAAATTTATCAAGGCTGTAGAAGGATTTGTTTTGATCCAATCTCCTGCAGGTTACCACCACCGCTAACAAACAAAACATAAGCTGCTTGTGTATACAAGCTATTGACTTGTTACTGAGCAGCGATGTCCTCAACAAACCAAGTCTAAAAATACAGTGAGTGTAACCTTGCACGTTGCATACTAGTACTAGATGCTTCATGCTCGGTTCTTAAGAATCCTGAGGACTGTGTGGCATGCAGCCAGGTTAAGGCCGGGTGTTTGTGGCAAAGCAATGAGGTGGCAGGTGTTGTGTGGTTTGGCAGGAGGACCCCGGGCTGTCTTGCCTGTGGGTGCTGATTGACAGATGGGTAAAATAGTGAACCCTGTCTGGAGAATCCCCACCGCGTGATGGATGGAGGTGTGACCGAGTAGCACCGGAGCACATTTGGTTGCAGGGTATTAATCTAGTTTGACAGAGCAGGAGCAGGCGCTCATTCTGCCGCGTAATGCTGATCTAAGACCAGTTTTTGAACTTATACAGGTTTCTCCTGTCTGTGTAAGTTCATCGGTTTGTCTAATGTTATAACAAGGTTTTCTCTGTAGCATTACAAACTGTTTCCTTACAATTACAGTACATTGCACATGGACAACATTAAATATCATTGAGCTAAAACAGAGCAATCTCCTCAACATGTGAGGCTGAAATGACAAAGCATTTGGGTGCTTAACCTCCATAAACCTCAGACCTTTAGTTTCAGCCATGTGGAGAAAAGAAGTAAGCTGTTACTAGAAAAGTGTCTGCGCCAACATTACTTATCATGTCACTGTCATTCATCATGGTATTTGCTCCATCCACCCATCCAGTTGTCCATCCATCAGTTTAGACATCCAGACCGACAGCTGCTTTCTGATTGCATGGAGGCTTTCAGGCTATTTATTAAGTTTTAGAACAGAATGTTGAAGTTAAATGAGCACAGAACTAATAGTATAAAGCAAGAGCATAACTTCATTATACTGGAACTACAGTATATCACCTGTTGGCTCACATAATATACTGTAAATATGAAGAACTGCATCTCCAAATGGGATAAATCCATAAATTAGCTTAGCATTTGTTGATTGCCTTAAATGACATTTTCTACCTCTGGCACAGTTCACCATGTGGCACATCTAATCTTTTGGAGATAAACAATTCATAATAATCTGTCAGACAGAATGAGATATGCGCATATGTGTGTGCACACACTCAAAAACAAAGACATGATTAAAGTTTTAGTGTTATTGGCATGACAGTCCTTCAGTGGTTATAAAGATTAGATGAGCTGAAAGCAGACTGGAATATATTCTATGTGTCAAAAACAATGCCAATCTACTGGTTATTTATAAAATTACATTTTGCAATGTGTATT
>JBCAUF010000052.1:17884299-17895141 GCA_038406115.1 Haemulon aurolineatum | reverse complement strand
GCGTTTGTGGTAATTTCCTGTGATGACTTTTGGTGCGTGATCTGATGGCTGTCTGGATTAGTTGTGCTATCTCTGTTTCTAGCTGTTTGTCCCCTTCATCACCATCATCTGTTTCCTCGAACAGATCAGAGCAGATTGGAGCCAGCCTTAATCTGAGGGATCCACATTGCTAAGGCAGCTGCTGGCTGACCAAGAGGTTGGCACTGCCACCGCCTTGTAATGACCACGACATCTGGTATGGCGCAGATTCACATCATAGTGTTTGAAGACACAACTGTGTTGGATTGTTCCACTTTCTGTGTCTGCCATCTCATAATAATGAGCATTACTCTGGATGGCAAACCTTTACTTATACCGGGTTTACTGTGTAAGTGTGTGCCATTGCACTGTTTAAAAAAAAATTGAACTGTGGAATAAATCATGAGACAAAAATTACCTGCACACTATTCATCATCTTTTGTTTTTGCTCCCCATACATTTACATCACTCAGCTCCGGTGCCATCCTACAGATCCTCCCCTCTCCTCCTCTCCTTTCCTCCAGTGCAGATCCTCTCTTGGAGTGTGCCGCAGCAGATGCTCACAGGGCTAAAATCTGGATGGATTACAACATCTAACAGATGCTGCCACCGTTTCCACCAGCCACGGTGGCTACCCCAAATCAGGCAGAACGCAGATATGCATGTGTGCATGTGCTGTACAGTTTTTGTGTTGCAGAGGAGCAGTCATTTTAAGGCTGCAAATATTGGAGACTGTAGTACAGTCAACATGAAAGATATGGTTTTAGAGATATTGTACAATTCTCCCGAAGACAACATTCAGAATTGGAATTCATAAAACATCTTTTTGGAGAAACCTCCCCATCCCCTTCTGCTTTTTTAGTGCAGCTTAATGCCTCCTGCAGTGGTAGCTGCTGGATGTGGTGAAAATACAATTACAAAACTCTGTTCTGATCTTAATACTTTCATCCGGAGTCTCCTTCAGCCAGCCTTCTGACAACCCAGTCCGACTAAACAATTTGTGAGAATCCTCTGCAACTTTCTGCCCTTTTCCACCCTCTCACTTCTTTTCCTGTGTCTTACTCTGAAAAAAAAAAAAGTAGACTGTTGACCGGTGAATTATGTGTCAGACTGGCATGATTTTTCTGCATCCCACACCCTCTTATTAGGCTTTGCCTGGCTAAACACTTCATAATACAAAGGGAGAATACACACTTGCAAAATGGCCATTTAAGACAACATACACACTAATCAGAGAAACAGAATTGCTCATCCATATTCATACCTAATTTTACAGATTTGAAGATGTAGAAAAATGGGTAATCATATTGAAAAGACATCACATTAAAACTTCTTATTATACCATGTTTATGCCCTCTCTACTCACTAACAAACTCACTTTTTGTCCTCTCTCAAGGGTATTTGCAGCTCTGAATGAAACTGTCTGAGTATTCACTCTAAGAAATACTAAAATAATGGGAGATGGCATAGCCAGTATCATACTTTACTCTAAGAACAATTGTCTATAGTCTGAGAGGGCTGTATCTGGTGAAATATTGTGTTCAATCTACTGGATGTAACCATAAACCTATTCCACAATGCAAAATAATGAAACTAGGAAATGAGAGATAACCTTTAAAATACACACAATCCCCACTCTCGCTAACAAATAACCTGGTACACACAAACATATATATCATGAGCCTCTGCCTTAAAAAAAAGTTGTTTCAATCCGATTCGTCTACAATAAAATATTGTTTTGGGAAAGTAATTTGCAACAGATGGCTGAATGTAATTTTAGACTGAGGCAATGAGAGTGGCAAAACACAATTCAAGAAACAGAAAGCAAATATTGCTTGATGCTGAGATACATATGCTAGGAGCGGAACATTTTAAAGTGCTTCAGTCTAGTTTTAGGGATTCTGTGAAATGAACACTCCAAGTGTGTGCTTTGAACACAAAATTGGATGATATATGGCTCTCCATGGCGAGAGAATTATATGAAGATGGCATTAATAAGAACAGATAGCAGCCTGACGTTGAAATAATAGTGTAAAAGTAAGGGTGCCATGGTCAGGTGGGGATGAGCTGCATGCATTTCCTATCAGCTTTGCAACTTGTAATTGTGATTTTGAATGGTGACAAAAACTTTCTTCCGTAGGCTTTACCAGATAGAATAAGTTCCCAAAATGTAGCAGAAGTTGCATTTGCATGAATAAAATGCACTTGTTATTTTACAATCTTAAAGTTAAGCAATTCATATGCAAGAAAAGAGAAAATGTTGTGACAATGGTTCATTCTGCTGCACTGCTTTTTGTTCAGCAAATGTAGATACATGCCCAAATAATCTAGTCTCTAATATCTAATTTGCATTTCTAACATGAATAATAATTTTATAAAGCTTCATTAAATGTTGCCTGTTGTTCCAGTTGACTTTGGGTGCAGTTTCAAGGATGACAAAACACCTGTAGAATATGCTGCAGAATATTTTAAGGGCAATTAATGAAACTGACTTTTATAAAAATGGGTTGCTCAGGCATTCAATGTGATACTTGCTGCAGGAAACGCAGGACATAAAATCGAAAAGCAGATTAAATCCGCTCTTGAATTGCATTAATACAGTAAGAGATTGTCAACCTTTCAGTTCCATGTCCATCTTCATAAAGATGCAATGGAAATGTGGCAAAAATGTGTTTGTCTTTATGTGTATAGTGTGTGTGCACATATGGGCATATATACATGTGTGTGTCTCTGTGTAGACACATTTGTCAACGCAATATTGGAAAATTAACATTGCCATGAACAATTTTGGTATTGTGGGCTGAAGCCTCATATTGTCCATTCCACTGAAGGAACAGCATGTATCTAAAGTGCCTGAGGGTTCATATGATGAACTGTCATATTGTGCTCCCCTGCATAATTTATATATCCTACAAAATATAGTCTGTATATTGTAATAAATTCTGAATTTTGAGACATTTCTTTTATATATATTTTTTTCAATGTGATGTGTTATGCTTTATTTTTTATGGACTCCTGATTAGAAAACCCTCGTCTGACAGTTCTCTTTTGAAATAAAATATTCAGTGCAGATATCTATTATTCTTTTCTTGTATGGAGCTGTACAGCGTAAAGACCAATAAAACAGTACCTATCTGTTTGTCCATGTGCTGTACAGTATGTTTAGGATCTCCTAGAGTTGGATGAGACATATCAGATGTATTAAAATAGAGAATCACAACATTGGTGGTACGCCCTGAATATATAGAGAGGAAAACAAAAGGGAAATAGACAGTGCGAAAAGACAGTAGCTCAGTGGAGACCAGTAACACCTGTTAAGTTTATATGAACAGCTGTCCCCGTAGCAACCTCTGGGATAGAGGAAGCCCGCAGGCTTTTGGGGCTGAGTGCAGTTCCGTTGTAAACATGTATAATATATGCACTGGAGGTGTGTCTCAAAGCACAATCTACAAACCTGTAAAACATAGGTGTGGGATAAATCAGAGTTTTTTTAGTTATACTTCGATACATTGATCGTTATTTGGCCTCACGGCCCTCAGCGTTGTGATTGATTTCAATCACAGTGTGGCCACTGTGTAGCTGGTTATCTGAAATACCGATTGTGTTAAAGTTCTTTTATCACAGATGCAGTTTTATGCCCACTCTCTCTGAAGTATGAGTCATTGAACGCTGACAGTTATGGAGAGAGACAATTAATATTTAATGCTGTTGCTAATTCCCTCAAAGAATTATTTCGTTGGGAATATTTTAGAAATTATTAGCTCTAAGCCACTCTACTGCATGAACTCATAGAGCTGTATGTCATATGGGGAGCATATTAGGAAGTTGCATATCTGCAGTGGTTAATGACTGTACACTGCTTTTTTAACTTGGACCTATGGCCACACAGGTTAATTGGATCTTTGATATTTTAACCCTGTATCCCCCAAAAACCAGGACGCAACACCCACCATCTGCTTACCATATTGAGAGGTCTGTCATCCCTAATACCTTGTAGGCAAATGTAATTAATCTCCCTGTAAATAATCAGCTGCCTCCGTGATCCCCTTCACATGTTTAATTCTCACCTTTGAGAAACAATGTCGAAGAAACCTACTGCTCCTGCAAAACCGCCTCCTGCTCACACAAAGCGCACATACGGCATTCATTCATGTTGTTAAATTTTATTTGAGATGGTTTATGTCAGAATCTCTGGCTCGAGTGTCAACTGTTGTATAAAAACTGATCTCTCGCGTGATAGTGATCGGTTTTGCATGCGCTCATTTCTTCCCGAGCCTCCGCGTCTTCCCCACAAACTCTCCCCGAGTACTACAGTACGTCTCGCTCTGACTCACCATCTGTGACTCACCAATTACAAACGGCTCCATAAGCCTTATCTATCATATCCATTCATTGCAAACTGCCCTCAAGTGTTTTCTGTTGTTTCTCTTTCTTCTTCCTCCAAGACCGCCTTTGTTCTCTCTCCATTGTTTTTTTTTGTTTTTTTGTTCCTGGTGATCCTGTATTCCTGTTCGGTTCAGTATTTGCATTTCTGTTATTCGAGTGAGCCCCGCAGCTCATGTGCATCTTACTCAAGCATATATGTTCATATCTAAATATCTATATTCTTTGTAAGCGATCACAATATGTGGATTTGAGCAAAACAGTGAAGAGCAAGTGTGCTACAATGCCTGCTCCTCATTCCCCTGTGGAGGCTCAATCAGGTGTGACTCATGGTGAATAAAAGCTTGGAGGACAAATGGAATTCACAGTGAGCTGTCATGCTGACAAGCTTGTCATCTTCTTCTCCTATAATTGTCCTTCCGTGTCTCAGCAGGTCAGCAGAGACACAGCTGAAATATGTAGTGTAGCGCTCATGTCTCCCTGTCATGTCCAAAGTGGGGTTTTTAAACAAAAAAGAAAAAACGGTGAGGAGAGGGATTTTGATCAAATCTTGAGATCCTCTGCGACTCACTAAGGGGTAAATAAGTTTGGATTCCAACTATTAATCCAAAAATGCATATTTATTCTCATGTCTGACATAATACCAAGTCATTCAGTACATCACTCACGCCTAAGTGCAGCGCCACATTTCACTAATCCATCCCTGCTAGGTTGCTCTACGCTTAAACCACCATTAACATATGTTTTGGCTTCAGGGGCTCCAGACATATGTTATAAACACAACACTGAGATATTATCAACTGCTTTTTACTTTTTACGTAGCAGCTGTTTACTCTGTTTGCGAGCAAACAACACTCCGTATAGAGCTCAGAGGAAGCGCAAAGTCAATTGGATGTTATGTGAGGGTTTGTCACCATACGAACCATTTTGACAGACATGTAGCTTCTGTAGTTATCTGATTCGTTGTTAATAAAAAATATTGATTATGGCAGCTTTAAGATTTTACAATGCGGGGAGTGTAAACAATCTGGTGTTTGTCTTAATACCTTTCTTCTCCTCAGCTGGTTAGCTTAGGAAAAGTTAACGCCACCGCCACCTCTACAATATTGTTCATTTATAATGTAGTGTAGGTCGAGTTTGCCTCAGAGGACTGAAACTGGCTGCCAATTTCAATGGAGGACAAAAGCCTCAACACACCCCCTTAAAGATGAGCAGCTTCACACCAGCAGCAGTGAGAGCAGCAATGCCGCTAACAACAAGGGCTGAAAAACACTGTTAGCACACCAGCTTTTCCCTGGTCTGTGCTTCAGTGTGAAAGGGGTTTCTTCCCTTAGAGAAAATAAGCAATTAGTCTGCATATATTCTTTTTGCTGTTTTGTTTACTTTAATTCTTTTTTTTTCTTGTTAACATTGGTTTTACTTACTCATTGTTTGGACTCCCACAGACCCCAACACCCATTTGCATGAAAATTATGATTGCTTTGTGCATAAAGACAAACTATATTTGGTGGCACTGATAACCTTTTTAGGCAGCATTACTCCTCCTAGATCAGAAATTAGAGTGAGATACCCCATTGAGATATTCAGATGTGTCATTGTCTGTGACAGACTTCTGAAAATGCAAACAATGTTTATACAAATAAAGTCAAGTTTCAAGTGATAGAACAATGTTTAATATGTTTTTTTTAGCTGCAGGGCCTCCAAACAGAATCTGCAATGCTTGAATCTGCAATGCAATCGGGTATGATTTTTGTAAGATCCATGTGTGAACTAAGTGAAACACTCCTTCAGAATTGATCGTAACACCAGGGCAGTGAGGTGAAGGCACAGACAGCTCTGATCATGATCATATATCAATATGAATACAACTCCCACATGATTTATAGCGCAGTGAGAGTTTGATTTCTCCAGCAAATGAGTGAAGAGGACGGAATATAGAAACATTTTACACCAGATGAAGATGATTTATGCACTAATTAAAAAGAAAACGCTGTGCTGAGGAGTTTTTCGTGGAGGGAACAGAGAGGTCGCCTCATTCAGACTACAGTACGTTGACATGAATGAGGGGACTTTGCTGCAGTCTGACTGACAGCTGTCGATGTCCCGGAAAGCGTGGATGATGAAGTTGAAGGGTTGATGTATGATTAAAGCATTCAAATATAACAAGTATGGATGGAAATAGACCATCTTAATCTCTCATCCTGTTCTGGATCATAGAGAGGAAAAAAAAAAACATTTCTTTCTAAAGATGCACAACCGCCTCAGTGTGAAAATATGGGTGTGATAACACTTGCTTACAGCTTTGTAACCTCTGTGTAGAATCAGCATTTCCTGTCAGCGTTCCTATAGGACTTCAGCACTGTTGAAAAGTGCCTAAGTGAAGAAAATCACACTTCATCTAGATTCAGGAATCCATATTCAGTGAGGAAAGTCACAACATTACTCATCATGCAAAACTCTAATGAATTTTTTTATGTTCATTGTCGTTTGCACCGGGGATTCGAGGGAAACGAAATTTCAATTCCGTGTATGTCCTGTATATATACTGTAGCAGCATTAACAATAACCTTGACTTGACTTGACTTGATAAAGTAATTTGTATCGTATCGTATCTTCCTCCCAACATCAACTCTAAGTCAAATACATGGTTTTGCTTCCAAATAGAACTAAAGTCCTTTAATTATTTTTGGCATTTAGGCACATCAGGGTTATGCAAAAACTGAAAGGCCTAACTTTAACTATAACACATGTAACACTTTATTACTGGAAAATCACAAATTTATCCATCAGGTTTGATGTTGACAGCATTTAGTCTTCCGTAATTATTGGAAAAGATGTCGTCAGACCGCTCAAAGGTGAAGTGGCTCAGGAGTGATTTAATTTTAAAAGGTCAATAACTGATTACACTGACCACTTCCCCACTGTCCGACCAGCGGGTGGTTGCAACCTCTCACCATTTCCCTCGCCTCGTATTTTCTTCCTTTCTTCCCTGCTCGCTGTGGCTTCTGCACTCTCGAACTCTGCCACGCTGCAGCCCGCTCAGATGTTACCCCCTGTGCACTTTCTTATAGAGCTGTATTCATATGATGGCTTGTGATCTTGTGATGAAATGAATCCCAAATGTCTCCACTCTGCGGACGCCTGGGATGATTCTCTCCTTCAGTATCTCTCTCTCTTGGGTTAGGCATTCCTCTGCATTGGTGGGATGATGGTAATAGCCCGCAGCTGTGCATCATCAGAGTATAATCATTACCCCTGAAATCCACGCTAAAACAGATGCCCCACCTGATAAGTCTTGACAAGGCTTTCTTCATCTCAGCTACACACTGTCACTGTCAGCGCTGTTTTACAGGCCAGTGAATGCCTCGTTATGTGATCATTTTTTTTCCTCTCCTGTGTATTTCATGAACAAATGAAACTAGGCAATAAATGGAATGATTTGAAACACAGGAAAAACATGAAGAAGGCCGCTCCATTATGAAAATGTTCTGAAATGGAGAAACATTAATCTTTTCGCATGAGTTAAAGATTATCAGTGAAGGGAGTGCATGTTTATAGGAGCTGGTATCGTGATAAGTTACTTGAAAAGTTTAATCAATAACTCATTTAATATTACACACTGAAAAAGTAATTATATTACTGGTTACTCAATAGCAAAAGTAATTAGCTTATTATTATTATCGTTACGCAGCCCAGCTTCATCTAAAGCTTTTAAACTCCACAGCCAGCCCACACACATATTCTGTATTTAACACTTACAGAAAAAGAAAATCACACATTGTGATTCAGCCAGCCAGCTATAAGTTCTGGTCTAGTATTTGGAAGTATTTAGGCTATTTACCATCAACAGCCAGCTTGACATGAGTGCCAGTGATTATGCGCAGGAGATCCTAGCGAAAAGAAGATGAATCAGATATAACTTTTTATTTGTAATAATAATAATTTGAAATGTAATAGGAAACAAGCCTGTCAGTTTGGTCATTTTATATAAACTCTGCATTGAAATTATAGAAAATGTGCTACAATTGTGATATGTACCATTATTTAAGTATGAAATGGCCAATATCAGGGTATGACATTTTAAGCATAGTTCTTCGACTACGACAACGAACAAGTTAACCCCAAAACTGTAATCCCTAACATCACTCTGCACCACCTCATCTCAAATCTGTCACTTTCAAGACAAGCATTGTTATGGTGTGCATACAGTCTTAAACAAGCAGGAGCTGTGTCTTGAAGCCGCTGAATTGTCATTGTTGTGACACACTTATGTTAAGAACTACACTTTAATAGCATGATTCCACTTCATAATGTCATGGATTTTAGTAATATGTGTCCTGTTGTTCCATAGTGTGCATGGGTTTAATGTCATTCAATCAGATTTCTACCCAAAACATCAAACACGTGTTGAATTTTCAAAATGTTCCTTATTTTTTATTAAAGTTAAGGTTTTTTGTTTACTTTGTTCATTTGCCAATTTTTATTACTTAACAGATAAGGGATGTGGGTGGAGATTCAGTGGTCTGAAACCTACTTTGTTACTCGCTGAGATATGTGATATTGGGTTTATACAGTTAACTTGTTTTGACAGTGGATTGGAGTTTGGAAAACAAAGACACTTTCAAAGATAAAGTTGAATAAGGCCTGCAATAAAAAACCCCAGCTCTCCTGGCTTAGAAAAAAAACAAGAATAATAATAATAACTTCATTTATATAGCACCTTTAAAAGCAGTTTACAAAAGTGCTTCGACAAACAAAGCAGAAGCAGGATATTTAGGGACAACTGGAAAATATGAAGCCATGCCAGACAGAGACAGACCAATTCTGATGATATAAGCAAACAAATAGAAATAGAAATAGTTAATAAAAGCAATAAGAAGAAGTTATTGAAAAATAGGCAATAAACAATAGAAACAGATAAGAAGTGTATGACCAGTATGTGATAAAATAACTAAAGTAAAACACAGAAAAGAAACTGGAAAGATACAATAAATAACTAGATGAATAAATAATTTGTGAATTAAAAAGTTCAAAAAGAAAATGGGAGAGAACGACATCACAAAAAGGCAAGTCTATAAAAGTGGGTTTTAAGAAACGAAGTTACTGAGTCCGCAAGCCTAATCTCCTCAGGTAGGTCGTTCCAAAGTCGAGGGGCCTGTGTAATGAACGTGTATTGAACTTGCCTTGACTACAAAAGAAATATCTGGCAAAAAGAAAAAAAATCATAGCCTTTGTTATTATTTTCCCTCTGATTAGAGCATCTGGCTCTGAATTAAACATTCTTATTTACTCAAAAAGAATGCTAAAACTGTACAAGATTTTTATTCTTTATAGTAGGAAAGAAATATAGCAGGGTTATAATGACGAAGGCTGTCTACATGTAGACGATTTAGGAAATATGATGAAACCTTTATTGAGATGTTACAAATTTCTTGTTATGAGAATCCTTGTGTTTCCATGTTATTGCCCGTCTTGCCAAGTCATTATATTTCTTATTTCCACCACAGGGTTGCAGTGGTTTGGTCAGTGGTTTGCCTTACAGTAATAAGAGGATTGGAGCAGTTTCCTCAGAGCTGCCCGCGGCTCCTTAACCATTATGAGGGGTCAGCTGTAGAGAACAAATGTCACCATGGGGGTCAGAAACATATTACTTAACTTGACCCTGGTCCTTCACATTAAATTAGATTAGGCTAGCGTATGTCATTTATTGTAAAATACAACAAAATTCAATTATGTGCTGTCATAAAGATGCAATGGATCGAATTGCATAAAATTAGCAAAATGCAGTATAGTTTAACATACTGCTTTAAAATGATAAAGTTGATGAAAGATGTGATATGTAATAGGTTGACTGCATTCTTTGGACAAACAATACATCCATGAATTTATTGTGAAATTTACTCAAAGACATGGATAGTGGGATACAAAGACGATATTTTTACTTTAGTGGAAAGTAAAAAGCCAGGCCAGAATCAAATAAAACACACTTACAGATACATCAACACACTACTCCATCTGCTGAACACACACACACACACTTTTGCAGCGCATACACGGTTGTGTCCACCCAGCAGGATCAGAGGAGGTCAAGCCAAGGTTATAAACATTTGTCTTACATATTGATCAAAATGTGCCACTGGGAAATGAGAGGTCAGGAGGTGGCAAACTAAATCAAAGGCAAATACTAACAGTGACCAAATGTGGGGCGCCCATCCCTCCAGCCGTTCCCCCCAAAGCCCTTTTGAGGGAGCAGTTAGCCAGTGTAAATTACGATAAAATTTGTGAAGTGACGTGAGCTCTGAGACCAATTAGGTCCAAGGCCGCAGGGCATCACTGAATATACTGTTGCTGCACCTCTCAAGAGCATGTTTCAGGTCAGAGAAAAACAACATACAAAACAAGCACATTCATATGACCACACACACACACACACACACACAC